>VXBC01004462.1:613271-684547 GCA_013399945.1 Ploceus nigricollis | reverse complement strand
TTTTTTTTTTTAAGGTTTTCTTGAAAAATATTGCTTTCCCTTATCTATTTCAGATTCTATCATTTGTTTCCCTTTATAATTAGCAGTTGCCAGGTATGTGATCTTTTGCATTAAACCAAAGGAGAGAGCAAACAACCAGCTGTGGAACCAGTAACTACACTTCGCTTCAAGTTGGCAACTGAGAGGTAAGAGATCAGCACCTACTAGACACAAATTACAGCACTTCAGTGCATTTAATATGTGGGCATATCAAGATAAAATATTAAAATCCTGCCTCTAAAATGCCATTTTAAAGTTATTCAATTCAGTAGATTATTTTGTGAGAGAATTACTTGAGACTTTAATCACTGATTACTGGAAGCTCAGCATTAAGCACCCAAGCCTGTACATTTCCTGTTGCTGTAGTAAGGTTACTCCTATGAAACAATTTCATATAGGTGAGGAAAGAGGAAACACAAAACATTCACCTAGCACGGAAAATAATTTTCTTAAATAAAAATCATTATCATATATTATTAAATGAAAAAACCTTCGTGCTAGTATCAATTCCTAAATGAAAATCAGTACATAACACAAACATCTAAAACAATTGTTCATATATGTAAACAATTGGAAGCACATGAATTCTGTTAAGGTATTTATAAAGGTTTTCAAAGTTCAAGGCTTAGGAAAAAGTGAGAGACTACTTCACATTTCAACAAGGTCTACAATAAAAAGGAATACTATAAAGAGGTTATAATTATAATGTAAAAATTAAAAACACTCTAAGAGTACTTGTACCTCTGAAAGGCTGATAGAGCAAGTGGGATTCAGCTCAATAAGAATGCAAAATTTTCCAAAGTTAAGCAAAAGAAAGAAAAAAAAGATTGGTGAGGCAGCGCTCACCTCAAAAACATCTTGGGCTCTTTGGGTGGCATTGGCTGTGGTAGTGGTTTGCTGCTGCTGAACTCAATATCGTGGATGGGTGAGTTAGGAATGGGGTCCAGGCGGTTTGGATGTCCATTGCCCACCACTCCGCTAGATTCCAGAGCACTTAGATTGGGGACACTCACAAACCTGTTTGTTGATTTATCGTTCTTCTTCTTTTGCTGCATTAAAAATAACAAACGTAAGGAAGGCTTCTTGCACCGGAACAGATGAGGACATTGGCTACTTTAGAAGTATTATTGATGGCTGGTTTGGAGGTTTTTTTAAAAAAGAGAGGAACTGGGACAGATTGGGCCCATTTTCCAATTGTAGTTTTCTATTTGCTATGACCTGAACACTCCAAATTTTCCACAGAAAAATCTAATTTCTAATCAAAATTATTAAGTTATTATGATTTAGTGTAATAAACAATGACTATATCACATGAGTATATGATCTTTCAATATAACATTTGCATTATATTGAAACATTGTTTCTATTTAAACATGTATTGGTTCTATTTAAACATTGGAGATTGACGATCTTGTGGAAAATTTCCTTTCAGTCTGTTGAACTTTTCATGTTTACTTAAATCTTTTCTTCATATCCATGAAACAGCTCTGCTATCAAATGTAATTACAGCAAATTTAAATGATAAAAAAATGGGTCTCTCCAACACATTTCACTCCATCACTGAGGCACATTTTGGTAACTGGACCACGAAACCTAGAAAAGCACCTACAACTCTTTCACAGCAATTACACTCTCTCAGTAAGCAAAGCATTACAGCAATACAGCTAAAGATAAAAATATTACAGAAACTGTACAGAAATCTAGTTTCTTGCACAAAGAAAAAGCCTGGCTTTGATGCTAATACAGCTGCCACTTCTAGACACCAGATGGCACAACTGAACATGTTTTTTTTTTTTTACCATACTCTGTACTTCTCTTGATAGTATTTCAAGGGACTCAAAATATTTAGGAAATCTATTTTTATATCACTATTTTACATTCTAGAATCCATCATAAAAGGGAGTCAGTGATCCTCTCTATTTTTATAGATATTTTAATGCAGAACGATGTTTCAAATAATTCTATCACTTTTCTTTTAAATGGCTGTCTGACAGGACATGGTGTGTATTTTCTGACTTCTATCACATTTTTCATGTCCACAATAAAATACTAAAATTCAAAGTGCCTTAAACCCTTGCTCAAAATTACAATGAATTATGTATTATTTAAATATATAATAAATAATTTCTTTCAATTACTTATATGCAACCCTAACAAAGCAGCTAGGAGAAAAACCCCTTAAGGGCTTATTAACTACATATATATGAACTAAATAAATTGAAAGACAAGTGGAATCTCATGTTGTTTCTATATAGTATTTTCCAGCAGAATTCCACCTGAAACAAGAGAGCTGTTTGAGGGTGGGCACGAGTTCAGCTGGAGACAGACAGAGTCCTATTGTTTGTTTGCACTTTCTTCCCTTAAGCTCTCTGCTAGCTTTGATTTCAGTGCCTGACCTCTCCACTGTTGGCAGATGCAAATGTTACTAATTGCAGACACATACTTGTGGTTCTGTTTGTCAATTAAAATACCCTGACAATTTAACAGAAAGCTCTAATAGAAAAAAGTGGGTTTTAAGCATCACAGCGAATGATCATCAGCTACAAAGGATTAAACTAAGATTGTCCCATACATGTCTGCTGTAATAGCTGAAGAAACAAGAAATACGAAGAAATAGTTTGGTGAAAGTAACAAACTGTATGTAAAATACACTTGCAGGACAATATCTGCTGTAATTAAAACAGTGTGTTAAACAAACTGTAGTTAAATCTGTGTGCTCCACAGGTGGCTCATTTCTGGAAAATGTATGTTATCCACATAAGTGCTTAGAAAAATACTACAATTTATATAATATTCTCTATGAAACAATCTGTGCTTCTGAAGCAGTCAAATCTGGAGAGAAAACTGTGTGTATTGTTTCCATGAAATTCATGCAAAGCATTAAGAAACTTTAGATGTAAGAATGTAATACTATACCACACAGATCCATTGCAGAAATAGAGACGCTCTAACACATACTGCAATGGCTGTAATTTTGCATTAATAGGCAAAGCCTGTAGTAACTCATAACTTCTTTTTTTTTTTTTACAAAAAAAGAAAAGAGAATGAGATTTTCAGTTTCTTTGTAATTCATTCTCCAATAACATAGTACGTGCTTTGACAAAATAAAGTAACATAGTCCACAACTCATGAAATGAAAGATCAGAATGTTCTGGCATACAAGACACTTCTCAAGTCTAAACATTTTAAGTGATAGAAGCATATTATAAAAATACGTGAATTATCACTATGGAAATCTGATGCTGAAGTAGTTTCCCCAAACACTTCAGATTTCACACAAAACAATGTTATATACTAAATGGTTACATTTTACATCTTTATAAATAGGTGGTTCAGACACACTTCCAACATTTTCAAACAACCATTGAAATTGTATCTGGAAGTCCTAGTATTGTCTCTAATGGGCCCAAACTAATTTCTTTTATGCAGTTAGCATAAAAATTAGGCATCCAGATAAGCTCGGGAGAGCTGCTGGGCTTGTGAAAATCATAGGAGAATACTGACATTTTGCAGCAGAGTTTGTGCAGAAGTGTGAAATATGCTGATCTGATGTGAAACTGCAGTAAGGCTGGCTAAAAAACACAGTCTGATCTCAAATAATTGAGCCAGACTTCCTTTGCCAGACTTTGCCAGAACTGGCAAAGGACTTCCTTTTAAATAAGCCTGAGCCTGAACTTTGATCACTGAAGCTCTTGAGTATCTGAGCTGCTCAGGTTGTGCCTCTTGGGTTTCAGCCTCTTCGTCCAACTTCTTCTGTCTCTACAGCTGGCACAAATCTCTTCCCCTTCCACACAAGTGAAATAACCTATGGGTTATCACAAGGAGGAAGGAAATGTCAGAGGACTCACTCCTGAAGTGGTGCAAAGGAATAGTATTTAGGTACTCTACCACAGGCTATTCACATTCCTCAAGAAGGAATGCTGCTGGCTTATGAGGTTACAGAAAGGCTACTATGCCTGTGTGTACAGTAGCCTTCCCTGGCTGCTATTCAGCAGGATGGAGAGAACTGGCAAAGGTTGCTACTGAAGTGCTTTCACTTGTATAGGTGGTGACAGTAACTGAGAAGGCTAGAGACTGATTTCAGTCTCTTGCAGCCTCCACTGTACATACTGGTTTGCCATTCCACTTCTCCAACTTACTCTATGTCTTTCCCCCTTTGGACTCATTCCATGCCCTTCTCACACACTTCCCCTTCCCCTTTTTACCCTTACTCCCTTCCTCTAACTGTCCCCTCTCCCTGTCTTTCTAATGTTCTTCCACCCTGAGCGCTTCCCAAAAAGTGCTAAGTGCCCTTGCACTTTCCATAATAACCAAGAAAAATTTAAAATTAAAACCAGTTAGGAGGTGTCACTGCTCTCTGTTGCATGATACAGTTCTGCCCTCTATTGCCTTTCTGTCACTTTTCCATTTTAAATTTGCAGTTTTCTGATAAGGACCTGTGTTTTATGTCACACATGTCAAGCAAACCAGGGCAACAGCATCAGTGGATCTCTCAACAACACAAAAGAAACAAACCTACACAAAAATAAGCAGACAAATGGAGAACTATGTTCCTTGTTTTGAACGTGTCTGTTAAGAGTGATTTATGTATAGATGCAGGCACACACACACAGACATGTATCTTTTCTTTTTACTATATCTTTAGATTTCTTTTTCTTTACTTTAGCAATGAAGTCCATGGAACATACCTTCACCAATGGATTAATAACACCAACATTAGGGCTTGCATTACACATTTTGTTGTAGTTAGTCTCCCTGTTTACTAGTTCCAGCTGATAGAACTTTTTGTCCTCCTAAAAAGAACAACAGATAGAAACTCCTTTTTATGCATTTTCAATCAGTTAGTGGCCAAATCTGCCTGTAAAATGTTCTCAAATAAATTGATGCTTACATTTTAAAATAAACTGGTAATTCTAAAAATTGCATTTCATGTTTATATATTATTATATGGAATAATCAAAATAATTTCTATTTATGCAGTTCTGTGGTCCTGAGAGTGACCACAGCCCAATGGATTATGTATTGCAAAAGACTCAGTATAGTTAAATTCTGATATTTACTCAATTTTGATTTCCCTATTCCTTCTTGCTTCTTAATTGGGATCTAATCAGACTAACCCAAGGCAGGGTGTTGTGCTCTGAATTTGGGAAGCTCAGTGGGTCAGGATCTTGGTCTTAGAAACCTCACAGAAGAAACTATTTCTTATATGGCTTACATGGCTGCCTTGTGCCAGGATTGCAGGCAGAAGACATCTGATAAAGGACGTACCAAAATACTTCTTGTTATAATGTATTATGCTTGATTTTGGGAAACACTCTGTATCTAATTAGTTTGACTATTATGAGTCATTGAAACCAGAGGAATAACGTGTCAAAGAATAGGAATAACATGCTAGCAGAATTGGTTGTTTAAATACATTTCAAACACTTTGAATCAGATTAACTTTTGTATTTGTCAAGATATTACACCAAGAGAGCATAGAAGTCTTACAATCAATTTCTTTATGAGTTGGTCCCGCTCTGCAATTAGGTCTTTCAGTTCTGAGATAAGCTGCAAGTCTTCTGGTCTTGATTCTCTGTTTTTATATTTTTCTTCCATTTCTTCTAAACTTTATAGAAAAGAAGAATATCCCCTTTAGCCTGATCCAGTGTTAAATGATGAGTGAACAGTCACATTTTTGATAGGTACAAAAGAGAGTTCAGGGAGTAAAAACAGAGGATGACTTTCTTACCACCTTGAAGGAAATTAATTTCTATGTTCTCCTTCCACTTTAGATAGTTCAGAAACAAAAGAAACAAAAAAACCCCAATAACCGTAAGTTTTGCTCCAGCAACTAATAATCTAGGGAATATTCTAAAAACTTAATATTCTTCCTGTGCATGCACTACTGCGTTTTTGAAAAGGGCCACTTGTAAGTCAGACTAAAAATAAGGCACTCAAAACCACAGCGTCTTCCTCAGTTCATGTGGAACATACTGGAACAGAAGATACCCGAGAACATTGAAGACTAATAGGTAACTAACTCCTCTCCACAAAAGCTACTTAGTACCATTAGCGATGAAATAAAGGAATGAGCTGCAAAACAAAAGGAATAACACTTGGACATTAGGATATCTAATGTAACAACTGATAAACATTTGAAAAAAAAACTAAGAGGAAATTTGAAATGCCTGGTGGGAAAGCATTAAAGGAGAGAAGTGAAATAAGCCAATTGAGAGAGGAATTGTACAAATAACTGCAAAATATCCCTTTTACTTAAAGAACAAGTTTTGAAGACATGACAGTTTCAAATTACTGTGTCTCCTTTAAACTAATAACATGCTCATGATGCTAAATATTTCAAAGAAAAGTACTAAAATATGTCCCTTACAAATGCAGCCCTCATGCAGAGTAGTGAACCAAGTATCAGAACAGATTCAGGAAATTTAACAAACTTAGTGAAAAAAGAAAAGAAATCCCAATCAAATGCTAAGAAAAATCTGTGAATTAAATTGAATAGAAATCAGGTCAAGCTTAATTCCACAAGAATTAAACAAACTGCAGACACGTGGAAGCAGACATAATTTTTCACTTCAGATAAATATTTTCTCTTCAAAAGCAACTATGAGATTTTACTTTGATTTGCAGCTGATAAAGCAGTTAATATTAAATTATATTGATAATTTAATAACCTTCAAATAACCTGTACGTATTCTGAGGAGATTATATAATGTATTTACATAAAACAATATGAATGAGAACAACATGATTGTTTTTACTTGCAGAGAAGGCATTTGACTCAGCAGAACAGAAATAGCCTCAGCTGGCTTAATTTTTGTGCACTTTTTATGCTGGGTTAAGCTATTGTACATAGATCCCCAGAGTATAGTAGATAGTTACACACAGCTGTCATTTTATTTTCAGATATTTCAGAGAACTGAGTTTTTTTTGTTTCAAATAGATAGTTTGTAATTTAAAGACTTCAGTTGTAGAGCCTAATTAATGACACCGACTCTCAATTATTCCAAGACATATTCTCCATTTCACAAACATTCATGAGGTCAACGCTTTAGGTGAGGCTGAACCTGGGAAGAGTTACTTGAGAAACAGCTGCATAAAACTTCTGTGGGTTGGTGGGGGTTATGTGTGTCTGGTTTTGGGTTTTGTTTTGGTTTTTGGGGCTTTTTTTTGGTTTGGTTTTGGTTTTGTTTGGTTTGGTTTTGGTTTTTTATATTTGTTTGCTTTTCTACATAGTTTCCTCTTTGGACAGCTTCTTGCTTCAGTGTAAATAGAGAAATAACACACTGAAAGCCATGTCAGGCAACTTGGATGATGCTTGCTGATTTTAGGCCAGTGGCTGCTTCCTCAAAGCTCTAAATTGAGCAAAAGTGAGGAGTAGAAAACCAGCTAAATTCAGAAAACTCCCTGACACTGAGAAGCAAACAACTTAATGCGGAAAACATTCAGGGTAAAAACAGTTCCAAAACAGTTCTAGTGGCTGCTCATAGGCCTGTTTCTCATACAAGATAAATGCAGCAAACAGGAGGTAGCTTACACCTAATTTACTGAATGGCAGGGTACCACATTTATCAGGGCGTAAGAGCATGCATACAGACAATTACAAGGGGGTAAAAACTAGAATTTTATAACCATTTTATTTGAAGACAATTTCTGAGGGCTCCCAATCCAGAAAAAACTAGATGCATTTTGGCTTTACTGTCCATTTGTAACTGATACTAATATAGAAAAGCTTCCTATCAAAAACTTGGAACCAATTACTTCTCTCTGGCACAAATCTTCCGTACTGCAAATACAAATCCCTTAGTGACAACTTTGTGGCAGGAAGCCCTCAATGTGCTATGAAACCTGAGCCAGAAACGGTGACCAAATGGGTAACACCACAGAGACAGAGAATGAAGGATGTAGAACACAGGAAAACACTGATTGGTGACACACTATTACATCACATCTTCCACCATTAGGTGGTCTAATCCCTGGTGGCATTTTGATTCAGACAAACTCTTAAGCCTTCTGTTATTGTTATGCTCATACAATCAATTTCAGACACTAATTTTCCTTATGCTACCAAACCTGAAAATGTCTGCATCACTCATGCTACAATCTCACTTCTTAGTAGTAGTAAATACTGTACTGTTTATAAACTTGTTGAAAAAATTTTTGTGTTATCAAAAAAGTTGTATTAAAGTTTGAGAAATAAATCACTTGAAATAATGTTTTCTCCAGTTTTCTAGGAACTGCACAGATTTAATCTTTCCTACCTGAATTTTTTTGGTCTCAAACCCTTGACAACTTACCTCACTACATTCTCCTAAAGATTATAAAATCGTGTTGCTTAAAGAATGCAAGATTAGCCCCCATATTTTTTGAGGTATTCGTACTTCTGCATCTCTGTAGTATCTTCAGGAATTTACGGACACCAGAATAAACTATTCACTCAAACGCAGCTACATACAATTTTTTTAATGCAACAAAACTTACGAAATTTGTAAAGCTGAATTAATTTCCTTGAGCAGCTCTTGGGTCTTATTAAAATCTGCCAGCATGCTTTGTTTCTCTCTGATGTGATCTGCTGTCAAGACATCCAGCTCTTTCTCATGTTTCTTGCTTAAATCTTGCTCATGCATCCTGTTTAATTTAGTTTTTGTTAAAAAAAGAGTTATTCTAAAATCAGACTTTTTTGTTCATCATGATTTTCTGCCATGCTTCTAATGGCTCTTACATAATATCAGACAAGACAGAAAGAATTACTGATTCATCAAAGCCTACTACTTACTGTTCTCCAATCTTCTAGCTTATTTCATGGAAAATGCATCTCCTTTAATGCTTTTTTAAAATAAACAAACATAATGAATTTGAAAAAAAAAAACACCAAAAACCAACGCTTGAGTGAACTGCTACTAAAATATGCCAAAATGTGTCACTGAAATGTCACTTAACTGCACAACATAGTCACTAACTTTACCAGTAAAGGACATAGCTTTACTAAAGAAGACTAAATTATATGAAACATAACTTGATTAAGAGAATAAATTTAAAACTGCAAATGGTAATTTTTTTAAAGAAAAACAGTAAGTGAAACAATACAGGTTTGAATTTGGAGTGGAAAAATTAATACCTGATCTGTTGGTTGGATTCACTGTGTATTCTAAGAATTTCTTTCCCTTTAAACTCTAATTCCTTCGTCAATGCACTTATATTTTCATGAAGATGCAGAATCTCTTTGTCGAGTTCAGCTATATGATGGTCTCGGTGTCTCAGTTCATCTTGTAGATCTGATATTCTGCACAAAAATTCTTTTTCCTATGATATAAGTAAAAACAGCAAAAAATATTTTAGATAGACTTGTTTCTCAGAGGTGATGCCTACAATACTTGCTTTTGGAAGAAAACAGCTGAGCAGAATTTTCCATCCAGTGGACAATTTTTTCAGTTTTTGATGCTGACACGAATTATAATCAAAGCAAGGAGCTTTTTTATTGTGTACAAGTACAAAGAAAGAAGAAATCAAGCTTATGTAATAAATGATTTCCATTTGCAAGAAGAGTTAAAACCCATGATTGTCACTGCCTGTTAAAATTGGTGTAGCTCATCACATTTTCCTTTTGCCCACACACACAAGAAAAAAACCAGGTATCACTAAGATCCAGGGCCTGGGCATTTCACTTTCTTTGCCTCATCAGCATACAATCCAGAGAAGCATTTTTCTCCCTTACAGCCCCATTCAATGGGAGAAAATTGCTAAAGATGTATGCCCTGCACAAACAAAAACTGATTCTGAAGTCTAGTATCTCACAAATATATACATAGGTCATAAATATCTTACAGCAGAATATGTGTTAAATAGTTATTATATTTATATTGTGTCCAATAAATCAAGTTGGTTCTTTTTTTGGCATAAGAAATTCCAATGAAGTCAATATCTGGGAAACCCAGCTGGAGCCCATTCCAATGGCTTTGATAATGTGCCTCCTTGTTTCAGAAAAGTCTGTAATGAAAACAATTTTTCAGAGTTTTCTATTTCCATTTATTCCACTTCTTACAGTTTCACAGTAATTAATGACCATATAGCTCGCACAGAGAAAATCAGCAGATATTCCAAAGTAGTTTTATGTATAATTGTGTTTTGTGCCTTCATGCCTCCAGGAAGTACAAACATATCCTAGTGCACAAATTTCACAGGACATCTTTAAGAGCAGACAATTAAAAATAACTACGTATCTCCCTATATAAAGACTATGTTAAAGCTATAAGAAAAAGAAGAGGAAAAATTTACATCTACACATATAAATATTTCAAAAAGTAGCATATATAACCATCTTGATCAGACCACTGTCCATGTCATTCAACCCTGATCCTGTGAACTGATGAGCATTCTAACACAGGAAACCTCGGTAACTGCTTTGCCCCCGGTACAACCAAAGCTCATGTTTAGCAGATCATTATCCTGAGGCAAGAAGTACACCCTGTTTGGTTGGATCAAACATCAGTTCTTGTAATTTAAACTTTTTTTTTTGACGTCTCATTTAGGTGTCAGACTCTGGGCTTAAACAACACATGACTGAAACTATAGCCTCCTAAATCCTGCATGACAGCACCATGTTTTTGCCTCTGGTTAAACTGTTAAACCAGCAAGGAATAGCTAAAAAAGGGTTTGTCTTTGACTGTCTCTGTTTTTGTGTAAAGGCTATGTCTAACAAACCCTGTTTCCTCTGTTAATATATTTCTAAACCAACTCCTCCTCCTTGGTGCTGGAGTATCAGTAAATCAATCTTGAAAAGCCTATTATACAGGCAAATAAAGAGATAATTTTCCAGTCCTCTTATTTCCAGGAGTCTGGCTTTCAGTAGAGCTTAAACTTTGAACTTTTAGCTACTAGCAGAAAAAACTGATTGTGTATAAAATGAAAAATCAAAGATAAAAGGTGAATTAATCCATTTGATACTAAAAGCAAAGGTAGTTCATACTGGCTTTGGGGGCTTGGTTTTGGTGGGGTTTTTTGTGCACTTTTTTTCTTCAGTTTGAAGCAATCCTTTCATTATAAGCAACCACTTCTTTTGCCATATCTCTTAGGCTTCAAAGAGAAACAGCTTTTTCCTTCCTGCTGGCAGCTGAGGATGAATACAATTTTGCAAGAATGGGCACTTGCCTCTGATGGGAAGCCAAGGTGCTCCCAAGATGGCTGTGCAGCTCTGAGAGGAAACTACCTGGATATGGGAGCCTTTTCTAGGCTTTGAATGAGGTTTGTAGAAGGCAGAAAAAACTAAGGAAACTGGTAGGAACACATTAGCTATTGGTGCTGGATGACTTTGAAGGATTACATGTTTATTGTTTGTTCACAACAGTTCTTGCCTCCAGCAAAGGGAAAAATTATATTCATCATGCCATTTTACAGCCAGTTGCCAGCCATGCCTCCTACCTGTCGCCTGCCGAGTTCTATGCTTCTTTCAAGCTCCATTTTGGCAGCTACCAGTTCTTGTTGATGGTTGTGCCTCAGCTGGTCCATTGCTGCTGCATGTTGGTGGTTGAGCTCTGAGCGCAAGGAAGCTGGTTACCATGAACAAAGAGAAAAGTTTAATTTTGACATGTTTACATTAATTAACAGCAACAGTCCAGGTCCATCTAGTATTGCTGCTGATCTAAAACACACTTTACATCAGCTAAGTAACTGTCCTGTATTTTAATCCTGTTGCTTTCTGGAAACACCAGCTCTCCCATCAGGAACTTTGGTTGCTTACTCCTTCCAAAAGAGCCTTAAGGGTGAGGTATTTCCAAAGTGAAGAGTCTAGGCTTACCTATTAAAGCTTACAGTGATTTTAAGAGGAACACTTAAGTCAACACTGAATGACTCCACAGAGAGACACTACAGTGTTATAATACACTGTAATACAGTGACTCTCTCTAGAGAGACACTACAGTGTTATAACACACATGCACATACACGTGCATGTATATTTGCATGAGTAGAAATAATGGTTTTGGACCAATTTTCAAATTTGAAAATAGTATACCTAACATAGCTTTTCCTTCATCCTCCAGCTCAAATCGTAGAGTCTGAAGTTCCTGTTCCATCTCCAATTTAAAGCCTTCCATGGCTTGTTTATGTGTTTCTTTCAGTGCATGAAGCTCTTCCGAGTGCTTCTGTTGTAAACGTTCTTCTAATTCCTATGAAATCAAAATTGACAAAATTTGTTCTAAACCAACTTAAAGAATTTACAAAACATTACACAATAAACAACTGGAAACAAAAAGCAGGCATTGACATACTCTAGAAAAAAAACACTCTAGTATTACTCATATTT
The DNA here is from genome assembly GCA_013399945.1 of Ploceus nigricollis. Taxonomy (NCBI): domain Eukaryota; kingdom Metazoa; phylum Chordata; class Aves; order Passeriformes; family Ploceidae; genus Ploceus; species Ploceus nigricollis. The sequence continues at coordinate 672,210 of VXBC01004462.1, read as the reverse complement.
TCTTATCCTCCTAACATATTTTTTCTTTTCAGTGGTTGACAGTTACCAAGATTATCTGTGCACAAAACCCGTTTGGCTCACAGCTGGAAGAGCAAAAAAAATCAATCCGTGGATATATCTACAAAAGCAAGCAATGTAATAAGGTGCAGATTCATAGATGGGTTTAGTGTGCACACATTTGGGGACTTCTGCTCCCTAAGAACACCCATGTTTACTCCCTATGGAATTGTATGAAGCATAATGCTCCTGGTACATATCTTCTGATCTTCAGGGCACATAGTGTGGAAACTGATTGCAAAGGCACACTCTGGAGCTGAACTTAAAAAACCTTAAGATACGCCCCCCATCACGTACCACACACTACCAAAATTCCAATTTTAAAGCTGGTTCTGGCAAGGTTTTAAAAAAAGTATCTTGCGTGTGGTATGAAAATTATCTTGCAAATCACAGAACATAGCTAACACAATTTTTAACGTAAGGAAAATATAAAATACATTTCAAAGGAGTCTATTGACAGAAAATAAATGCAAAATTAACTATAATGGAAAACTCCTACTCAAAAGCAAAACAAGAATACAATATTGAGTCACAATGTCAATCTACCATAAAGAAATGCATGTGTTGATAATAATTTTACATATATATACACACAGCTATATATGTGCATACAAAGCAAGACATGAAAAAATGCCAGTATTAGAAAATATTTTCAATATGTCTTGTTCAGATTTAACTGGATAACAGTATTATTACAATACATCAGCTGAAAAGGAAATTTAGTAGTTATGCAGATACTTTCTTTATTAATTCCAAATGTGTACACAAAAGGCTAAAATGGCAATATTCTCTACAGAATTTGGAATAATCATATGAACATGCCTTTTGTTCTTGCTCTTTTGTTTCTTCCATGTTTTGAAAGGCAAGGATATGGGCTTCCTGAAGTGACTTATGCCTTTGCTGATGCTCTTCTTCTAATTCCTGGATCTCCTGAGTCAGTCTCTGTCGCTCCTGACTGAACTGGGCTTGTAGCTGTTGCAAAGAGCTCTGTGACTGGGAAAGCTGCATCTCCAGATTCTGCTTCAGTAAGGAGATCTAACCCACAACAGAACAGCAAATATTCATTAGTCATTAATACCAACATCAGCTGTAAAGATGGCATTCAGAAGCAGAAAACATTTGAAATTTTAGAGCAAGAGCGTTAGCTGAAAGACAGACAAGCAATGTCATCCATCTACTGAATTTGTTGTTAATATGTATATAATCAGAGATAGAATAATGACATTTTAGTGGTTTTGTAAGGATTATCATATTGGTTAGTTCATACTGCAGCACTACCTGTAAAACAATTTTTAATGGCCAAATTATCAAAGATTATTTAGGTTTTATATAAAAGATCAATAAAAATGACACTATCAAGGTCTGAAATCAAATGATTGTTAAACTGTTCTTCAGGGGAACACCCATTCTGCAAGGATAATCTTGCACTTGGAATAGGGGAGGACAGCCTGTGACATCTACATTGGTTTTTATATCTTTTTGTATTCTATGGTCCTATGTTACTAGTGGTTTTCTCATTTAGAAAGAAACAGTACCACTCAACATCAAAAAAAAAAAGGTAACACTTGATGGATTTCCCATCACACACTTTTCTGTTAGTTCAGTAATACTATGAGAATGATTTTTTATGCTTGTTTCTAAGATCTAAACAATCTGAGTCACAAATAACTAATTTTCTTAGAAACACCTGATTTTACAAACAATGCTTTTCATCCAACAAGTATTATAGTACACTATATTCCTTTTTTAGTCCCATTTCCTTTTTATAATAATCTTATACTTCGTTCTCCACATCAGATAGCATCTTTTCAGACTGTAAGTACTAAACCTGTATTCCCTTTATAGCCATGAGATACCCTCCAGTTCTAGAAACAAGATTTAACCAAAAGAGAATTTTGCTACAGTGATTCAAAGGAAGGAAAATAAAATTGCCAAGTGACAAAGAATTTGAATCAGTAAGAATACTTTTCAAGCCTCAGAGCATTGCATAATACGGAATTATAAATGAAAGTCTGATAGTGTCATTTGATTCAGCATATCTTAAAATTAATTAAGTCAAATTCGTAACGACATTGCACATCAAGTTACTGAGTTAGAGAACATTAAATCCACCACTTAGCAAAAATTAATAGCAGCATACCAAGTACAACTTCTAGCATGAATATTGCTGCCGAACACATGGGTTAAGTTTTTTTTTCAGAAGGACACAGCTTAAGCAGACTTGAAAGAAAAAAGCTACAGAAACAAACATTAGAAGTAAAACAAAAGAAAACAAAAATCAAACTAATTTAAATGAATAAGCATAGCTTGTTGTACTTCAGATTCACAAGGTCTTTGTGTCTGGGAATATACACTCTACCTTTAACATACACTGTATAAATAGTTTTGTGCTTCAGACACCTTTGAAAAAGATTAGCTGCTATTAAAGAAGTGTAGGGAAGGCCTACACTATGTTTTGCAAAACCTTTTACTACTACATTAAATAGAAATTTCATATAAAAATTGTATAGTGTAAGACCAAAAGTTTGTCTGATCTCTGGTTTTGCCTGCAGAAAGGGCCAACCAGGATTACCCTAGAAAAAAAAGGCCAAGCATAAATGTAGGGAGATTGACTCTGTAGTCTACCGGGAACTAGCAATCTTTCTTAAATCAGAAGAGGTATTTTGGAGCAGATTTATAGAAGAAATAATAACAACCATTATCTGAGCCCATAAAAGCTTTTAGTATCCATAATATCCTGTATCAAGTTCCATGCAGACATGCCAATTTAATATGATGATCTTCAGTACTTGTAATGGAAAGGAGTCAAAAGAAGTTCCCTTTTCACTCGCTGTATTCTACTCATGTTTCTATAGCCCTCCATCATTTCCCTCCTTACAAACTTTTCCATACTGAACTGCTTTGGCTTAATGAGTTTCTCCTTGTATGAAAATTATTTCATATCTATGATCACATTTTTACTACTTTTACCCCTTTTCTACTACTTCTTTTTTAAGATTAGGAGTCCAAAGCAGCACAAGTTATTGGACATGAGAGTAAACTCTGTTTTTATGTAGTGATTTATATGGTTTTACATGTTATGTTCTCTGTTTCTCTCCTATATTCCTAAAGTTTTATTTGCTTTTGAGACTCCTACAGAGCACTGAGGTGATGTTTTCATAGAATTATATATCATAGTCCCCAAACCTATTTTCTAGTTGTAACAGGTCAAGGTAAGGCTCATCATTTTACAGAAAAAGTTACCATTTTTCTTTCCTTGTGTATCATTTTGCATTTATTTACACTGGCTTTAATCTGATATTTTATTGCCAAGTCCCTTGGCCTTTTACAGCTATTCTATTCTGAATAAGCTTTTATAAGCTGCAAAGTTTTCTACCTTACTTATTTATCAACAACCTGTAAAAGAAAATATTTTGTGTAACTCTACTGATAATCTACCTTCACTATGGGTTATTAAATTTATTTAATATCTATATATAATATATACTGTATTTTTTCTCTTCACCCCTAGAAACTCACACCACTGAAGTAGTGAGTTTGCACCATGCACCTGCCAGCATGGCCAGCTCTGAATTTTCATATATGCATCTTCTTCTTGTACTGGAATGTGGCTATCTTACTTCTCCAGGGAAAAAAAAAAAAAAAAAAAGCTATTTTACCTAAACTTTCCTTTGGTTTACTCACATCCCCATCTACTCTAATTCATCCCACATTCATTACTGGGCCCTTCTCTCCTGCCCACCTTTCTGTAACCTCATACCTACCTGGTCCTTATCTTCATCTGTAAGCCCATTCTTACTTGGTCCCTTCAACCATGTTGCTGTCCCTCAGGTTTCTCACCACTCTCCTGTCCTGTTCACCCTGGCCACCAGGAGGTACCATTGTAGGGGAAGTCCTGCCCGGTCCTGCAGAACCTCAGGTAATTTAATGATCACACTCTAACAAGCCTTTCATGATAACAGTCAAATGGAGTCAACCACGGTAACTTAGGCAAATTTTTATTAAAATAATATGAAAAAATGTATCTTTGGCTTGAGGTTAAATCTATCTCTCACTTAAGTTCCTGCTCCAAATTCTGACAATTATAAAATTTATAAATATGTTGAGCATGGACCAAGGGCAAAACGATTTTGTTTTTATTTCTGTCGTGGAAATGCGGAAAATATTTTAACTGAGATGACCAAGAGAAGTCTGACATCTAGGCAGGAAGCCATCTTCGAAGAGAACAGTAACAAGCAAGAGCAGTTCATCCTTCCACCAGATTAAAGTGACTGCAAAACCACAGCCTGAAATGAGTCAATGTCTGGAGATGTCCATTTGCATCAATAGACAATACAGAAAATAAAGGACAATGAGGATTAAATGATTCTAGCAAGCAAGTCAGATTAGTGTACCCATCAAATAATTTGTTTTGATGTTGAAAAGTACAAAAAAAGTTTAAAATATCAGTCTTTTTAGAGGAGTATGTGATTTTAAATATTATTTTGATTATTTGGTGCATAGACTGATACCCTTAAGAGGCATGTTTTGAGAACACTAGCACCTCTTTTTGTATGTCTTTGGACTACCCCTTCCGTACACCTCTGTACTGAGGATTCAAAAGAAAACAGCTCTAAAAACTATTTTCTGAACTTCCAATACTTTTATCTCAGGTTTTAAGCAAATTAAAAACATCAGTGAGAATTTAAAAAAAAAAAAAAAAAAAAAAGAAAGAACAGTTTGGCTACAATTATGAGTTACACTGCAAAACTGCAAATTATAACAGAGCATCAATCCCATGCTTTGTAGAAAGCTCTGCAATACACATCTGCACTGCCCACAAGCTTGCTTGCGTTAACAATGACATAAAGACGCTGCTCATGTTATGACCACGTACACAGTGTCTGATGCCAGTGATACACACACAGTCACACAGATGAGGGGATGCACTACACAAGCTTTGATAGCAGCACATGTTCTCGTCTCAAGTATTACCATGTCTCCCATTTCATGGGCTTAAGCTGTAAAGCAGTACTGCAGGATATGCAGGTTGATTAGTGCAAGCATGCCCTGTTCACAAGCTGTAAGTGCAAATCACTTACATTGCTGATAGATTTATGCAAAGCTTCACCGAGACAGTGCCGCTATGAAGAAAAGATCACAGGAATAAAGGGAAACATTCAGAAATCAACTAAGTAAAAGAAAAAGGGATAAGGAAGGAAGGGTAAACATAGAACATTAATTATAATTTGATCAGAGAAAAATAAGTTGAAAGCCATCTGGAAAAAATATGAATATGTTGCTTTGACTTAGTCTATAAGCTACTGAACACAGAACAGAATGATGTGGTTTACCATGTTATGTTTCTGACATACAGTACAGCATTATCTCTTTAACATAATGTTACTATATAGACATATATTACACAACTGAACACTTTTGAAGTTATCCACTTGTTTTCTCTTCTCCTTTATTGTAAAAAAATTTTGGGAAGAAATCATTAAGTACATGAACAGATGTTATATAAGGCCACAATCAACAATCAGCTGTGTCTCAAATCTCACAAGCATATTAAGTACATCCTATTAAAGACAAATTTTCACTGTTAAAGGGCAGAAAATTAGTTTAGTTATTAATGAAGACATTTCTATTAAAATACTACTTTTATCTTTCTTAAAATTCAGAATCAAATGCATACATAAAAGACTATTCCTGAAAGTCTCCAGCAATAAAATGACTTAATGTACCACTTATATTAGTGGTGATTACTAATGAAAGGCAAAACATCCCAACATATTCCTCCCATACGCCAAGAAAATGCTCCGTGAAATATTATTGATCATACAAATATACGTAATTCATATGTATATGAAAATACCTGGGTGTTTATATATATGAATCATGTAGATAAGCACAAACACATGCACAGAACAGAGCCATCAGAAATTAAGAGCAATCTCAAATCCAGCATGACCACCTTCCCCTTTTGTCACAGGTTGGTGAACTAGACAGCTTTCTCCAGGAGACAGCAGGTATTTTGTTTGACACCAGCCTGAAAGCCTGTAGATGGGAACTGTTAGATAACACTTTACCAAAACAAAAAAAGAAACTGTTATTCAGTCTCAAGAATCTAAAAAAAGGTACAAAATAAAAATACATTACTGTGAAATATCCAAAATGAGCTCATTAAAATTGTAAGAGAGTTATAAACATTAATCTATGCTAGAGTGGAACACTAGGAGGCATCATACGCCAGCAGGCAAGGCAAGAGACCAGCATCTAACAGCTCTGATTCCAACACTGGACTTTGACACTGCAGCTCTGAACAAATCCATCAAATTTTTCTGTGCTTTCTGTTTGGTTTGTTTAGGGGGAAGCTCTTATGAGCAGGAATGTTCTCCTGCTAAATAAATGTTCACTTTCTAGAACATTTGGGACTTTATACTGGTGGATGCATCTATTCAGCACTGTGGTACAACTAAGAAATACTTAGATTTTACACCTGAAGCAGAAAAGTTCTCATTGCACTACACTGAAGTTCCAAGTAAAAACAGAACAATATAGGCTAGTCAATTGGAATAGGGGCTTATTCCAGCAAAATGTGTAGCAATTTAATCAGATGCAGCTCCATATTCAAAAGTATGCAGAACACATTCAGAATGCAGTACTCCAAAATAGCACTGGTTTAAGTGTTATTAAGAAATTTCATAAAAATTCCAGACATTGTTTTGAGTACTTCCATAGCAAGGTCGACCCATGTTCTTGATAAAGAAACTATTAAGAACCAAAAAGAATGCAGGCATAATTATTACTGTCTGTATATCTATGATGGGGAAAAGTGATGATTAAAAAACAAGGAAGCAGGTGGGTTGAACTATCACTCTATTGCTACAGGTTGGAATTCAAGCCTTCATTTGTGATGTTACTGTGGTATAAGAAACCTTTGATCAATTCTCTTTGAAACCTATGGGGTGTACAAGTGAATTAATTTACTTCTTGAAAGTACAGAAACTTCTGAAAACACACCTCTACTTGGTATATATGTATTAGCTAACCTGATTTCACTTGATTTTGCTGTCTCATTTTTCAGTAGAAGTATTATCTTCTCCACCCTCAGCATATGCAAAGGTAAGCCTCAGATGCAACCAAAAAAGCTTCATCATGACCCAGAGGAAGAGCAGAGATGCAGCAGAGAATAGAATCTGCATCTTTATATGCAGCATCTTTAGAACCCACTGATCACTGCAGGCTGCTCAGCAGGACTGAAAGACTTTGCAAACAGTGCATGGAACAAGACTGAAATTCTCAGCTCTCTTTCAACATCTCTCCTAGAAGAGCTGAGTTTTCAGTTTAGTTGGGCAAATGTGCGTTGCAGTAAAGAACAGATTTAATGATTTGATATTTAAATAATGAAATATTTGAATTTGAATAATTTAATAATTATTCAAGCTTTGTGTTTGCTTGTTGTAATGAACAGTTTTTTGTGTTCCCATCACAGCTGTCACAGGGGCCATTCTTGGTGACAAAATGGTGTCATTTTCCTCAAGCAGAACCTTTACTGCACCAGTGATATTTTCACATTTTCATTCAGTTACTTTGTTTCCTGCAGGACATTAACTTCTTGAATGCATGGAAGTTCTTCTTGTTTTATGGTTTCTCTGAACTAAAAATTACTTTCAATTAGACTAGAGAGGCTTGACACTTAATTTCAGCATCAGTCTTCATATCACCCAAAGATCAGTTATGTAACACTTTTCCCTCACTGACATTTCAATGTCATATTGTGTCACAATCTGACTTGCTATATGGTTTACTGAATTTTCAAAACACTGCTGGCAAACAGGAATTCTTGTGTAAAATCTGAGACCCTAACTGGGAAAGCTCCTATTTTATCTCTTTTATCAAAGCAGATCTAGATTGCTACACAGTCTTTGTTTCATTTTAAGAATGACCTCCTCGATATGCTACTTACCTTTCTGAAGAACAAATCCTATGTGCACCCATCAGACATTATAAAGGAAATAAATTTCTGAAGTGCCTAGCACAGAAGCCGGAGGGACCTTTGGCATAAACCCATTTTATCCAGCTAATAATGGCAACAACAACCCTAAAACTCTCCCTCGAGATAGGTCTTTGAAGAGAAGGACTGATTTGTCAGCAGATGTACAGTCTCTGGCTGTGCAGTGCTTACGTGGCAGATGACTCCGCAGAGATTTGGAAAGCAGCTGTTTGCTACTACAACGTTTTGTACTTGGCTCGAGGCTTGTGACACGCTAGGAACTGGAGAGCTACATCAAAGTTTGCCCTCTCTGACTGGTAAGAAAAAGTAGCATTTAGAGTCCTTTCCCTATCTCAAAACTCAACAGTTTTCTGATGGGGAAAAAGAAGTATATATAAGGCATTCTGGAATCTTCAATAATCTCTGGGATCAAATTGATCCTGATTTCCTCCTGGTTTTGGAGCAACCTCAAAGGGAAGGTGCTATCTCCTGAATGCCAGAGGGTGGGATCCTGTTGCTTTAAAAAGATGGAGTTTTTCTCTTTTCCAGTTCTAGGAATCTATCACGCTCCTAGGCAAAATCACAGAATGGCATGGGTAGGCCTAGGTACTTTGCAGATTTGTATCTGTTTGGAGTTTAGAATACATTCTTTTAATCCAACAAACCGCAAGTTCAATGGTTGGGGGAAAAACAAGTGCATTTGAATGTCCTGATAATTTTAAAAGGTTTTGGAAGGTGACTAGGGCTTCATTCATTTATTTGTCATAATGCTGTCAAGATTTTAAAGATTATAGACACACCTTAACTAATTTTTCCTGGAGCACAGAAGTATCACTGCCCTTAATCTAGAATTTCAATCATCTGCTGAATCTCAAACAAATTTTGCCCCACCTGATCAGTTCTCTCTCATTCCTTCCAGAGTCCACTGTTTTCATTGGTTTTGAACCAAAAGCAAAAGCTACTTGAGCAAGTACAGAGCAAAGAGGCTAAGGGAAGTGTTTTAAAACTAGATGCTTGCCAAAGTCTTTATCTTACATTTAAGGGAAAAACATATATAAATATAGGATTAAAATTTTGTTTTGGGGAAGTTTAGGATCAGGTTGACAGGTTTCTTTGTATATGAAAATACCAACTTCAGACATTAGCCTAGAGATGTATTTTTAACTGAATTAAACACAACACCATGGGAGAAAAAAAAATTAAGAAGGAACCAAAAGAGAGACGAAAAAGTCCAGCAAGACACTTATTACAAAACAGAGAACAATCCTACTGTGTCCTACTGAAAATACTTCGAAAACACTGATTTGTTCTGTTGCTTTTATTTGCCTGTTTTGCTGAGTAGCTCTTAATTGTAAATAGTCTTTAATGAATTTCCTCCATTACATTCAGAATCTTTTAAACAAAGAGTAAAATAATGATGAAGGCACAGTCTGGGCTGAATGGGCTCACCAAAACCAAAGGCTCGTAACGAACAGCTGAATGTTAGGCATTTGTTTTCATGTCCAAGCTTCAGACAACACTACAATGACCAATGTGGACAGAACGAATGCACCAACTCATCATCAGGATCACAACTCTGCAGAGAATAGGGAGCCCAGAACAAGAGGGATTCCTTATTGAGAAGTAGAAAGTCATGAAACCAGGGGAAGCATCCTCAGTGGTTTGCCCTCTGAGGGCTGCAGTGAGTCCAGACTAATCCAGAGATTATCCACATGCTCATGTGAAGCAGTTTCTGACCTGTTAAAAGCATAGGTTTCCCACTTGGAATACAGGAGCACCAATTATTCTAAACCAGTGGTGAGTGGCAGGATGCACAGAGATAACAGATCTAGGCAGATACTCCCAAATCTCCCCTAATTCTCTGTGAGGCCTGCACGAGTTACAGCACAGTCCCATTAAGACCATAGTTTTAACAGCTCTATTAACTTGTCCAAGTTTTCAACGGTCAAAGAAAGCATGCTCCTTGGGAAAAACAGGTATTTACAGATTGAGGAGCCATAAAACATTACTCTGAACTGCATTGCAGGGCGCCTTCTGTTCTTTTCTCTCTCCTTGGTAAATACCTCCTTTGGTAAACAAAATTTTCTTTTTATTCTTTTGGATTTCCACATTTTAGATTTTTAAGTGCTTTTTAAACCTTGCCCAACATCTCTTACCATCCACTAGATGTCATGGTAGCCTTACTAGTATTATTGAATACAAGAATCACCAAAGCAAATTAGGAGGAAGTTACTTGAAATTTACCTCCACTCTGTTTCTGACAGACAAGCCTTTAGACAGGGTGTTCAGGACAATATCAAGTGACAGGGAGCTGAGTAAAATGATTCTGTGCTGAAAGTTTATCTCTCTTCTTTCTGGAAACTGATACAAGATATGTGCAGGTTATTTCTCGTAGAAATTTCCAGCATCCACTTGACAGCAAATCTTCTAATGCAGGGATTACCCAGGCTGTGGAACAGGCCAGTAATCCTTGTACTGGGGAAAGAAGGCAGTGTTTCCTGATTTTGTTAATGTGGATGCACATCAGCTCTGCAATAAGCACCTCTACACGGGCAAGTAAAGATAGAGCAGTAACTAGTTCTGGATGAAGCCTGATCAAAAGCCATTTATAGATGTGCACAGGAGCTCAGGGACTTTTCTCAGCATTCCATCAACAGCAGAATAATCAGGATTTTTAGACCAGTATGTTAAGACTGAGCTTGTCATTGAATAATAACTACATCAGAAGGAAATATTTACATTTTGATACAAGTCAAAGTTTCTCCTATTTACTTTAACAGCTAAAAAAGGAGCACGTCATCACAGAAACAAACTCTGAAGAGGAAATCTCAACGTATTTTTCAAAAGAAGAGTCTTTGCAGTAGGAAAACCAAACAACTACCGAAACATATATAGTATACTTTTGTCCATTCTTGCTGTACTACTTCTGGTATTTCCATTAATAGAAGACATATCTTTGGTGTGAAAAGTTGATAAAGTTAGGAAAGAAGAATGTCACATGTGCTTGGCCATGTATGAGGCTACTTCAGAATGGGAAAGCTACATAAGAGATAAAATAATGACAAAAACATTTACTTTACAGAAACATGTTACTGAAAAGCCCATCCACAATGAGAATCCTTGATTCAGTTTACTGAAAAAAATATATCACAAGAAGAAACAGATAAGAAGAATACAAATCTTAACCTGTATGTTTCAGTGCCCAGAACTGAAGGTTGCACAAGACAGACAGACAAAAGAGAGAACAGGCTTATCCTTTAAAAAAAAAAAAAAAAAATTCCAGCTATCTTGGCCCTGGCTGAAGCTTTCTCAGTAAAATGTTTTTAAGAAAAGTGTTAAAACCCCATTATAGAGCTAAGAGAAATGGAAAGGAGCAAGCATATCTGAATTCACTGCATCTTTCATTATGAAACTCTTGAATGGATTGACATAGAAGTACTAGGTGCAATTTACAGGGAAAAAAAAAGAGAAAAGAGCTTTCTTGTCTTCTAGAATAATTTTTCATATCAGAGATAAAAACTACACATTTGATCTCTATACAATGATCTAGTTAAACTACCAACTACATTTAAGTATTGATGGTGCTTTGCAACCAGCAAGAATGTGTCTAAGCATTTAATCAGCTGAGTAGCATTTTATCTTAAGAAAATTATTTTATTCATAACAAAGCTATACTGTTAGAATAACAATAATCCTACGTGCATTCCATGAGGGACCACTTAGCAGTACTGGTATGAAAGCAGAACTATTACCTAGCTTTATGCAAGAGCTAGATCCCACCTCTCAAACGAGCAACAAATAGAAGTGGCAGAAATCTGTAGATCAGAATAACGTAATTTAGAAAACTCAAATCAGCTTAGTACACTTTACGAACATAATTTTTTTGATTGAATCTGTTTGGTTTGGGATTTTTTTAATTAACATTTTTATCTGTGTCTGCTCATTCAGCTTTTCAGCACCAGTCAGCAGCATTCCCAGGTGGGCATACTCTATGTTGTATTTTTCTACAGTTAAGGTAACTATATTTAAATCTGTTTTTTCAGCCCTTCAGCCCTGTTTGATTACATAACTGTTCCTATACTTCAAGATAGGCAATACACTTCCATCAGAGATGCATCAATACATATTAGAAAATTGCACCTGTATTGATGAGCATTTAATTTCTGAATTCAACCTTTATGAACAGAAATTGTACAACTAAGTGGTGAACCTCTAGACACTTTCTCAACATAAAGAACACACATCAGCCACATTTGTTGTCAAATCAGGATTTACAAATTATTTAGCAGAGACCCTGGTCTTGTATTGCTTTGATAAATCAAAACAATTATATAACATAACATTGTATAATACCACTGGTATAGAGCAGACCACTATTTCAGGTGTAAAAATCTGAACTGCAGAAAGAGAAGCTGGATTCCCTCTCTTCCTAATTTTATACAGCCTTCATGCCTTTCAAATGTGTTTTAAATACATCTTCCCACAAATTAAAACCAAGGTGTAATAAATTCACAATTTCACAGCCCTACTGCAATATCTCAAGCAGCTCTAGTTCAAGGTAGAATTTCTAAGGCGTTCCAGGACCTGCTCATTTCAGCACCTTATCAGTTCTGGAGGAGGAGACAGAGGAGCATCCTTATGGAGTTTGTGGGTGACACCAAGCTGGGAAGAATAAAAGGTGGAGGGCAACACAGTGGAAAGGATACCACCATACATTGAAAGAAATGGGCTGCCATCCAGAAGGACCCATCTAGGTTATAAGTATGGGCTGACAGGAACCACACAAAATTCTGCAAACACAAATGCAAGTCCTTGACACAGGGAGGACCAAACCCATACACTGGTCCATACTGGGCCACATATCTGCTTTGCACAACCTTGTTGATGGTAGGCTAAACACGGACCAGCAGCATGGTGTGGCAGCACTGAGTGCCAGCAGCACACTGGGCTGTAGCAGCACCAGTAGTTTGAGGGGAGGGATCAGTACCTTTGAGTTGGCCCTAACTGCACATCACCTGGAGGGCATATTCTGTCTCCTCCTTCAGCTCATTCAGCTTTGGTACAAGACACATGTTGATAAACTTGCTCATATTCAGTGGAGAGCTACCACCAAGAAGGCTGGGACTGGAACAGATATCCTTCTGAGATAACCGTTTGCTCAGGCTAAAGAAGAAATGGCTTTGTGGGACTTAATATTTTTTTTCCAGTACCTATGAGCTGGTTACGGAGAAAGTGGACCCAGTCTTGTTGCAAAGGTGTACAGCAGAACAATGAGAGACTACAATCAAACTGTAACAGAGCGGGTTCTGTCTAAATGTAAAGAAAAAGCTCACTATGAGGATAATTAAGCAATAAATCAAATTATTCAGAGATGCTGAGGAATCTCCATCCTTAGAGGTTATTCAAGAGCTGACTGGACAGAGCCCTAAGCAACCTGGTTCTAATTCAGTGCTGACTGATTTGAGCAGCCCCCTCCAGCCTAAGCAAGTCTGTGACTCTGTGATCCAGGTCGCTACAGCTCTCAGAGACTACATTTTGTGTACTGCATTCAGGAGGAACTTACTACAGATCCACTTCTCCAAGAGTTAAGTTATTCATCTTTTACACTATGGTCTGGAATTCTCTCTCTTCCAGCTGTAATGGATAAAATACAGATTCTTACAGAGGGAAAGCTTAATTCCCTACTACCAACACTACCTTTTCAATCTCTATTAAATACCTATCCAATTCAAACAGTGGTATAGAAAAGTCACAGCTGGACTGAAAAAAAAAATAGTCCTCACATGCTATTAATCTCTTTAAATACAGTTCTGATACAGTAAAAGATATGAAGAAAAAAGAAAAACAACCATTTTGCATATGGAGACCTTTTCCTATGTCTGGAAATTCTCTAGTATATTCTCCTTACTACAGTTAACTTTCTGATTTCAAAATTTCTTGCACAGGCAGAAAAAAAAAGTTAATTTTTAACATAGTAATTCTCCATTCTGAAGCTGTAGGTTGGATTTAATGTGGTATTTTTGAAAGGCGGAGATAAAAGTATGTTAAAACTATGGAAAGTTCAATATACCCCTTTCAAGACAAAATCCTATTTACAGGTAGAAGTAAAGAGAGTAAATGAAACTTGGGTAATGTGAAACTTAAAATCAAATTAGTCCAATTCTTATTATGTTCATGTTGTAAAAAGTAATGGACCAAGAACTTTGAAAACCTTCAGCTTTTATGAGCCTAAACCACAAGACTCAACAAGCTTAAACTCCCCTGTCAGCAAAATATATTGTGACATGCTCCTGGGAGAGGCTGTATAATCAAATGCGTGTTCAGTTATTAGACTTCCCAAATTAGACAGCAAATTAAAAGCCATCCCACAATAACACCCTGGAATCACAGTCATTTAATGAGTTCCAAAATCCGCTACTCTTACTTTAAAGTATGTTTGTTCATTATCAGCTATTTCTTCAAACTGGAGTCAATAAAACCAATTCTACAGCATTTATGGTTTGGAAAAAGTACAAAGCAAGTATTTTCTTTGAATTATCTAACATAACTGAGATTATAAATAAGAGTTACCATTAAAAAACTTCAATATTTACACAAAATTATCCCAAAATAATGTCCAAAATCACTTAAGACATAGCTGTAATAAATGTGTCATAGAAACTGAGACACATTTTGACTCCTCAGAGACTTGTACACTTATTCTTGTACACATAGGGGATTATTACTTTTGTAAAGATAGGAGATACCTTTAAGTCCAAACAAGACTTGGTAGATATTTAACAGCACAACAGGTGAGCAGACAAAATCAAAATAATCTTGTAGTGAAGTGAGACTGTCAACATCCTCTCCATCCTCCCCTCAAAACTGTAAAAAGTTTTATTCACATTTAATGTAAGAACAACATTCATATAATTAAAGTTATATCCACATATTGTTAAAATATTTGATCATGATTAGGTTAAAAAGTCCTATGCTAACAAATTTCATTTCAAAGCCTGATATCACAATTGATTTAATTTACTTAGTTGGTAATAAGCCACCAACAATTCAATTGTAATGGCTTCCCAGTTCTCAAAGACACCATAGTTACCTGGTCTAAAAGATCTTCGACCTTTTTTTGCCATCCATCCCTTGCTGCATTTTTTTCGCGTTCTTTCAGCTGCAACAACTGAGTCATGGCTGCCTTCTTGTCCTCTTCATGCTGCAGCCTTAGCTCTTCACGAAGTTTATTACATTCCTGTCTAAAAACAAAGGGCAAATAACTAAAATGCAGTGGGACCTTGTGCAAGAA
Organism: Ploceus nigricollis; assembly: GCA_013399945.1. Classification (NCBI taxonomy): domain Eukaryota; kingdom Metazoa; phylum Chordata; class Aves; order Passeriformes; family Ploceidae; genus Ploceus; species Ploceus nigricollis. Next base: position 656,884 of record VXBC01004462.1, on the reverse strand, counting down.
GTAGGAAATAGTTACAACCTCAGTAATAATTGGAAAATCTTAAATAACAGAATCCTTTGCTTTATATTTCATTTGATAGTACATTTGCATATAATATATAGTTCATTTATTATTAAAGAATAATTAAAAAAAAAATACTTGCCGAAGATTTTCTGTCCATTTTATTTCCAAGTCACGTGCCATTCTATCAACTTTGAACTTTTCCTCCTCTCTCATGGCAGCAATCATTGCCTCATGCTGCTGTCTCTCCTGATCTAGTTCTCCCTGCAAGTACAAACTTTACAATAGAGACTGATCAGCAGCAAAAGTGTATTTCAAACATTAAATGATTGTATTTATAATAAAAATATCAATTACAATTGGCTCATAAATTTGAACTACCTCTTCAGTGTGAAACTCCTAGTCATGCACAATTAATGCTTATACATCTCCTGATATTTCTTACTTGTGAAACAGAAGTCTGTATTCCTATAAAAAGCAATTTTCCAATAAGTCATTCTGCAATCTTTTCAAATACCATTACGTTGAATCACGAAATAATTTATGTTGCAAAGAACCTCAAAAGGTCAACAAGTCCCATTCACTGAAGGACTTATTTCACAATTAGAGCAGGTGGCTTCGGTCCTTGGTAAAGAATGCTTTGAATTTTATTTTAAAAAAAATTTTAAGCATCATATATCCAGTATTTGAATTTCAAAGTGTGAGCTATCTGTACGTGATACAAAGTTCAGAATTTATTTCTGTTTCTCAATGGGACAAGCCTGCTAGAAACAAGGTTTCACAGTCCGAACACAGAAAAAACCCCTTTAAAATTCCCATAAATTTCTGCTGAAATTTTACCATACTAGAATAGTATTAGGTACCACCTAGAAATACTACTTACATGAATGTTGTTCAGCAGTGCTTGCTTCGTTCATGAAGCAAACATAGCCCCCTAAATTGAATTATTAATTTTTAAAATGAGACCTTTTCTGCAGCATTTTGATAAATTTTAAGATCTGTTAAGATAAATTTTATTGCCAGTAGCCTACTATATATGCATATTTAAATGTTTTAATAGGTGAAGAGAGCAATACTAGTTCATAAGAACATTTAGAGACATTATTAAAAAATGCAGAGGAAGTTATAAACTATAATATTGTGCACCTCTAATGACTGTAGCTGACAGAAATAAAAAAATACACCAATAACCTGTTTCAGGCTGGTTTTGTTAAGAAAATATGAAAACATATTTAGTGAAAAAAAATTTATAATATTTGCTGCTCTGTGTCAAATACTTCTGTGATCTTGTAAATGTACATTCTTTACTGAGGAAACACAAAGGAAATGTTTACCCAGTATTGCAGTCAATAAGCTATTGACAGACTAACTGTCAGTTCTACTTCCATCTAAGCCAATTAAAATGACAATATATTTGTGCCTAGGCAAATTAATTGCTTAATGGTATAAAGTGGTCACATTTTCTAGGTGACAGTCTGCTATCCTTAAAGATATCCTAGCATATATCTAAAAGTCTTTACTGGAATTCCAAATTCGAGCCTGAAATGAATACTGTGTCCATTATTCAATGAAAACATGGCATATATCCACTCAAATAACTCATCAAAAAGATTTCTGTGAATTCCAGAGCTAGTAAGCTCTGGATCTTGTATTGCATCATGACACAAACTGTCTGGAATTGTAAGTGTTAACTCATATCCTTTCATGAAATTCCGTTAAAGCCCTGAACATATTTTGTGTGGACATACTTTGGCAGCTACAATTTACCTTAAGCACACAAAGATATGCCTGCAGCACTACCTATTAAATACTAAAAATGTTCTGAAAACAAAAAATACCCATCCCAAAACAACCAACTAATAAAATAAACATTTAAAAAAAAACCAAGCCCCAAAATAACCTATCCTAGTTTCCATTTTTTAAATTTTCTGCTCATAATAGACGTTTATCCTTTAATGAAGCCATATGAGGGTCATTCTATCATGGGTACTCCATAACACTTCTAGCCATTTTAAAAACAAGACCAAAATCACCCTAACTGTGCTTTGCACAATTTATTCTCCAACAGCATGGTTACCTCAACACTATACAGTGAATCTGTGGTCTCTCGCAGTCTTGCTCTAGTTAATTCTAGTTCTTTCTGGAGTATTTCCTGAGCTTCTTGAAGACTGGAGATGTGTCCTTCTGCAGTCCCGAGGCCTTGCTCACTTTTTCGTACTAGGTCTTGCAGACGAGACACCTGTGACATGACAAAAAAACCTGTAATTTCCATAATTATTACTAATGGCAGCCAAGCCATCCTGGTGTTTTTCAGTGTTTCCTAATTCTGACCTAGACGATTTTTAGTTGCACTGCCTATTCTCCCTTAATATCACTTTATGCTTCTGTATTTAAAAACAAATTTCTGTAATACTATAGAAGCAAAGACTCGATTAACGGATTTTTACAAGTAAAAAAAAATATATCCAATGTGTGCACATTGCAAGGAAAGAGGCTACATAAAAGATCTGAAAATGCCTCTTAGTTTGCTGCGAGAAAGCATGTTTTAAGCAAATTAATGAGGAATATTTCAAAATACATAAACTCTAATCTAATATATAAATTAACTTGTGCTAGGGTTTAAGTTTCCGTTTTCAGATTGCTACCTGTCCAGCCTGTTTAAAACTCAGCCTAGCAGCTGTACATACAATGTAATAATCTCCTTAACTGCTATGTAACAATACTCTTTTTTTCTGCCTGTTTATGCTTCAGCTTCCCACCTGTAAAATTATGATACTACACTTTGCTTCAAATAAAAATATGAGAGACTGAACACTGCCCACCAGCTACAGGAAAGAAAAAGCTTTTTAAGTATGTAGGTTGGGAAAACAGAAAAAATGGGAGGCAGGGAGGAACAAAGAACACCAGTTAATTGGAAATGTGTTTTTTGCCGAAGCAATAGTCTATGCTGTTGCCTTTGTAGGTTGAGATAAATTAATTCACAACGGGACAAGTGTCACAGGAAAATACTAGCTTTTGGTTTACAGGCATGGACAGGTAAGAATTATAACCACTCCTCCTGTTTGTTAGAATAATTACATACAAATACTGTTTATAATACACACAGAGACACCGCCCCTCTCTCTCAGAACTCGCTCCCTCTGTCAACAATTTGTAAAGTGTTTAAAAAGCAGAACCTCTCCTTTCCTCTCAGAAAGGAATCCAAATTTCTTTGGCATGAGAGATCTCAGTGAAAAACTCCTGTAAACTTGAGCACTTGTCTCGTGCTCCTTTGAGTTATATTCAACAACCAGTAATTCCCTAGAGAGCTCCCTCTACCTGAAGGAGAATCCCTACAAGAAAAACTGTCCCAAACTGTACTGGTGTCCTGGTAGTGCACTAGTGCACTGCTGTCTATGTATCTGATAGTAGCAAATCACTTGCATCATATGAATAACAGTCCTGTAGATCTAAAGGATATGGGAGCAGGCAGGAATGCCACTCATAGGGCTTAAGATATATTCTGCTGTTGACAAAGCAGTGATGGAGGCTGTTTAAAATGATCTTTAATAACATCATCAGAAATACTTTGCATGGAGACAAAGTCCTTAGATGACTGTGCCGAGTGATACAAACATATCAACATTCTAAAAGGCCTTGGTTGGTCTACAGTGAAAGGAAACACATCTACAGAGTGAACAGCCAGTGTCTCATCCTGAGACACGTGTGAGAAAGCCACTATTCTGACTTAACCCGAACTCCCAAAAAAATCTCTGTCAAGTATTTAAGATTACACTGCTCTTAAATAGCTTAATACTAGAAGCAAGCCTAATGAGGCTTGAATCTTCTCTCATCCTTTAGCTAAGATAATTGCCACCAGAAAGTCTGTCAAAAAGAAAAGAAGATGGCATGGGCTCAAAAGCAGCTTTCTCAGCAGGGAAGCTAGAACTGAGTTAGCATCCACAGAAAGTAATGAATACAAGCCTACTGTTAAATGATTTCTGTAACTTAAAGCAAACAAAAAAAAGGAAGCAACGGTAGCAATGTAAGACCTAAACTAATGATGTGTCAGACACATCACAGGGAAGCTTCTTCCAGGTCATTGAGAAACTGTTGTCAGCTGTCAATAGAGATCTAAGGCCAAGCTGTGGTTGCAACTGAAGCACTTCTTTTATGTGCTCAAGATCAACACAGTAAAGAAATAAAACATATCTCCTCTGTACTACATGGAGTGGATTTACAGACCAACCCAAATTTATTGCCTCTATGTTTTCTCTCATTCTTTCACTATGGAAAATATATGGTATTACATTTATCCTGACAAAGGATTGTATATAAACTTGAATACTGGACAGCAGCTGGACCTAGTTCCCTACTTTAGTCTTCTGTTCCTTAGCTTTGCCTCTGTTTGGTTAACTCAGCATGCTGATGAATTAATTTTCCAAGCCTGAATTTTATAGCAGTTGAATAACAGAAACTCATTCTTTAAACATTTGAAGTTATTTCCTTCAAGAAAGGAGAAAGCTTATTGCTCATGAAGCCAAGAGAAATTGATAAAGAATAGTTAAATTTAAGCCTACAGTACTAGATGACGAAAAAATGACAATAGTGCTCTACTCAGATGTAATCCAGAAACAATGAAAGTTAGCATATAACAAACAGAGAAGTTAAACATAAAAATACATCATTAAACTTCCTGTAATTTTGAACTGAAAAATAAAGCTGTGTATGATATTGTTAAGATACATAACAAATATGTCATATTTTCATCAATTTGAATGCAGGTAAGCACACTGTTAAAAGAGAAAGAGCAGTTCCAACTTAAACTTGCACCTTCTCTAAGCTCTGAAACAAAGATACTGGCAACCCTAAGGAGGAAGAACCCTCCTGTTTAAACAGCTACCCACAACTGACTGATCAGCAGGGCTGCTGAACTCTAAAGGCAGGAGGTTCAGCTACTCAGGTAGTGTATAATCTCTGGCATATCCATCTATCTGGTAGGTCCTACTCTGAAAGTGTATGTTAATACATATTTTCAGAATACATACCTTAATATATAATAATCAAATACATTATAATGTTATTAATATAGTCATGTATCAATATATTAATACAGTAATATATAATACATTAATAAATAAAATCTATACTTTAATAAGTTTATACTTTTGGAAGGGCAAACTTCTCCATTTAGTATATTAAAAACATGCAGTTTTTTTTCTTAAGCTAGTTTATCATTTGTGCAATTTGCAAGTCACCAGAATGAGACAACCTGCTCTCTCCAAATGTTGTACAGTAGAGGAAGCAGTAATGAAAAACGTCGCTGCAAAATAATACTTAAATTCATGTTCTAGTCTTTCACACCAAAATCATGCATAGGGCTTGCTGAACAATAAAGCTGATGAAATATGTTCTTGAAACAAGGCAAAAGTTCCAGAGAAAAATGGTTTGATGTTTTCGATATCAGTAGAATGTACTTTAGTTTCAAAATATTGTATTATGAAAAGGTGGCGATTTCCAACTAAAAAAATTAAAACTGTCTTGAGATATGATACATTTAACATCGATTGCATATATCATGACATAGCAAATAATTTGGGTCTCACTAATGTAGCACTAAAAGTATTTCATATCATCTTTTGATGAAAATACATAAAGACGATTTCCAAGTCAGGAAACTGACCAGAATTTATGATATGTTAACCATAACCAAATATGGGTTTACATGCAGTTAAATTTCCCTCTCTCCTGACATATTTTGTGCAGAGGTCTGTGTACCTAATGAGAACATAAAAATAATTAAAAATAAAGAGCTGTTTATATCAGCTGTTTACATCTCTCTTGCTTTGTTAGTTTTGTAAAGGACAATAAAATCATTGCTCAGAAGCAGTCAACTTACTTGCCATGTTTTAAGAATACTCCACTCTAAACAGAAGTAAGGCATTAAACACTCAACAACATAGTCCTAGACCTGTCCTGGAGTCTAAGATCACTATTGATGAGATGTGGTAGCTGAAACAAGCAAGTTAGTCCTTGCCTCCTGATTGGCAGAAGTCAGCTTCGTTGTCAGCTCTTCCTTCATGTTTTCCAGCTGCTGTCGGAGCTGATTCTTATCATCCTCCAAGTGCAGCTTCTCCTTCTCAAACTGCTGCTCCAACTCCTTCAGAAACAGAAGGATGGAAGAAATATTAAATACTTTCCATAGAGTCATTGCAAAGTACAGACCTACCACATGGAAATGATTCTAACCGGCATAAATACTTGTGATCTCAACCCTTTCCTTAAACTGTTAACGCATGAATACTTATTTCCTTTTACAACAGATGTAATTTTTCAGTTTATTTTATAATTTAACATCCTTAAATCACAAATACTAACAGGACTTTTCTCTCGATTACTTCAATTATCAAAAGCTTTAAAACTCTACCTACTTTCTCAGTTTTTAATTTTTTGTTGAAAGAGGAATTTTTCATTTTCTGTAAAATGACACTGATAAATCTGCATGTCTTTCAGCCTTTATCCATCTCTTTCCTACAAATAATCCCCACAGGAAAGAGTAAATCTTAAAATCCAGATTGAGCTCTGTGAAGTTTTTTAGAATGTTACAATTAATGAAATAAAAAAAGCCCCACACCATATATCTAAGACATTTATGTAGAACCAAAAGAGATCAACAATTAGTTTTCAAGTTTAACTATAAGGAAAGAACCAAGTAACACCCCTGTTTTCATTCAACCTTTATGGTGTAATAGCCAAATTCTCAAAATAACTGCTGGATGAATTATATTTCTCTTACATGAGCCTATGTTGTGTGTGTGTGTATATATACACACATAAATGTTAGAAACTTTTATAATTTTTAAGGAAAATTATACATTTATACTTCAGTCTTATTAATATTCAGAATATATTTTCAGAAGAACAATTTCTTTCACAAAATACTTTAAAGGAAACATGTCAAAATTGAAAATTTTATTATGTTTCAGTGAATATACTATATAGCTCATAATACTGCAAAGTTTTAGTGAAGAAAATTAAGGTTGCCAAGCAAGGTGCTCCAGAGTCATGCCATAAAAGCCTTTAAGGTTTTCTGTGGAGCTAGAGGCTCTTTCACAGAATAATGAGGTTGGAAGAGACCTCTAAGATCATCAAGTCCAACCTATGCCCTAACACCTCAACTAGACTATAGCACCAAGTGCCATGTCCAGTCTTTTTTTAAACACATCCAGAGATGGGGATTCTACCACCTCCCTGGGAAGACAATTCCAGTATTTCATTATTCTTTCAGTGAAAATTTTTTTCCTGATATCCAACCTATACCTTCCCTGATGTAGCTTGAGACTGTGTCTCCTAGTTCTGTCAGTTGCTGCCCGGTGGAAGAGACCGACCCCCACCTGTCTGCAACCTCCCTTCAGGAAGTTGCAGAGAGCAAAAAGGTCACCTCTAAGCCTCCTGTTCTCCAGGATAAACAACCCTAGTTCCTTCAAACGTTCCTCATAGGGCTTGTGTTCCAAGTCCCTCACCAGCCTTGTCGCCCTCCTCTGGTCACGCGCAATCATCTCAACATCCTTCCTAAAACTTTTATTAAGTCCTTCCTAAGGGCTCAACTGAAATGCAAGGCTTAGCATCGATTCAGTGCCTCTGTGCAGACCTGGGCTCAGGTTTCTGAAAAATCAGTATTATCTCAGAAACAGACGTGAAAATACATAGACCAGAGCCGGCCTGAAACAAAAAGTACGGTATTGGTAAAATTAGGGGAAACAGGGAGAAAGAACTAAAGTATTAAAGAGGAAAAACAGTCACTAAAAGATACGAAAGCCTAAGGAAACCCAAGGTTTCCTGCTGCAAGACAGCAAGGTAGTGTCAACCCAGCCAACTCCAAGAAGCAACAGAGGCCAAGCCTTCCTCATCCAAACCCAAAGGTGCCTCAAGTGTTTTGCAAGGGGTGGAAAGCACATTAGGCAGGTTGTTAGTTCCAGCACTGCTTTAGGGTATGTGGCAGGCAATAAATGATTCCTACATACACTGCTTGCACGATCTCTTCGTTCATGGTAGAAGTTGGTCAGAGTGACAGAACAGAGGGTTACACTGTCATGAACACATTACTAAACAAGGTAAAACTCAACAAGTGCCTGCCTTCTTCACTGGGTCCACATGAGTCAACATGTGGGATAAATGCTCCCTGCTCAGTGAAACTTGATCAATTTGTCTTGTTCATGCTGAAATCTGCTGTCTGCAAAATCCCACTGGTGCTATTTAGACCCTATTCTGATAACAGAGCAATTATTTCTCTGATGATACTTGTCAGTACAGCTGTGCGGTACTCCAAAATTATTAGCAACTCTATTTTCATAATCCTCCTGATGCCATTTTTACAGCTCATTTTATAGATGGAAATACTGAAGCAAAAAGAAATATTTGAGCTATTTTTTGAGTCCTACTCTAATTCTGCTGAATTCTCTTCTGCTCCCCAGATGCATTTCCCAGGCTTCCAATCCCAATGAATCCTCATGTCCTCTATCCCAAGGCTCCTGGTACCATGCTTCTTCCTCATACAAAATTCAACTCTGTTCCACATTTAAGCTTGACTGTTTTCTTCCTTGGATTACTTGGTCACCAAAACATGTGCTTAGTGAGACAGGTTTGACAGAGGAGACAGTGAAATCTGATTAGATTTAACATCAGTGAAATCGGATTAAGACTGACTGAGATCTTGATCCTAACATCTCTTCATAGCTAGTTTTTCCTTGTTAAAATCATTTAATATTTCTCACACTTAGAGAGGTGTTTCCTATTTAAACTGGTTTAATGATTCAAGAAAAAAAGCTTGTGATCTCCTTTTGTTTTATTCTCCACATTATTTTAATGACAAACAAAAGAAAAAGAACCCCACATCTTACTGAAATAAAAGAAAAATATACACAGAAACCCTAAGAGACATTGTCTTAATAACAGGCACGTTTAAAGTTTTAAAGAAAGTAAACCTGAAAGGTCAGATGCATACGTGTCTCTGAGAAGACACATCAATTACTGGGTGACAAAAAATAATTTGGATTTATTAAAAATTGAACTAAGAAGCAACATACTAGTAGAAAAATTTACAAACACAAACCAAATCTGTCTGAGATGCACATCACTAACTACAACCATGGTTCTTGGTATGTTTCCTGTGAATACAGCAAAAGAAATATAACAAAGCCTTGAATTAAACACTTAATCCTGTATTTCCTGTGTAATGCAAAATTTGTGTATAACACACATACAGTCAGATTATGAAATAATAATTTAAAAATGGGCCTCTCATCCTGAGAAAGAAAATGCCAGATTTGTGAAACAAAAAAAAGTCTTTCAGTTTCGGGATTCCAGTCAAAGGTAAACATATAGTTGCTGGAGAGTGACTTGCTGTACAGTACATAATTTTATGATGCAAGCTTAGAACAGCTGTTGTCATCTTCTGAGTACACACATAGCCAAGTCCTAATAAAATATCTTTCTGTACTTCTGGATTGTCAATGAAAACTGTAAATAAATGTTATAATCATATAATCTTTCATCTCCTTCAGAAGAACTGATCTTGATATACCAACCCTCCTGAATATGCGTCACAAATCCCAGGAAAACAAAACTATTGAAATAGTTGAAAATACATTTGTATAAATGGAGACTTTATCTTCTGTATGCAGACAAATGACAGTACAAGTGCTTTTTTTTTTTCCCCAAGATATTTGTTATTTTTCTAAAGGCTAAGCAGTTTCTTCAGGGGCCTGCAGGTAATTCCAAATTAAACTTGTCATAAAACTATGCAGTACAAGATGCAAACTGTAACAGTTGCTTTTTGTTTGATTACTAAGAAAATAAGAACATACCATCTGCAGTTTCTTCTTATCTTTATTAGCATTACTGTGTGCAGCCTCAATTGCAGTATGGTGTTTCCATGCCAATTCTTCTAAGGTCTTGGAATGAGCCTCCTTTAACTGCGCAGCCTCTCCTTCCAATCTTGCTTGTAATTTTACCAGCTCCTTCTCATAATATTCACGTTGTGTTTCCCTTGCTTCATTTACTTTCTATAAAGTACAGGAAAAGAAATCTATTCAATGGTAAAAAAATCTGAACAGTAGGAATAAAAACAAAAACGTTACAGATTACATAAATCCGCAAAAAATTAACTTCCATACAAAACAAATTGAGCAAACACTAAGCACTGACTACATGATTCAGTAACCAAAAAGGTAATTTTAAAAGATCCATGCAAAACAATACATACTTATTAAAAACCTAATTTTCCCTCTATTTAATCTGGGAAAACAACGATTGGGTATCAAGCCTATAGAGAATTTCTGTTCAGTATTTTCAAACATGTTCAATGCATTTTCAGCAAATGGGTTTTTAAACTGTTCTTTAATCATTTCACATTTATCCTTCCTCAGACAATTTAGATACTAGGCATATACACACAAGGTCATAAATCAAATGAAATTGTTACAAGATTGTCCAAAGCAGTCTGAACATTTCATCTGACTTCCCTTTAATCTTACTTAACACTCTACATTAGTCATTCTTTGCTGCTACACGAGATATACTTGAAACATACTGGTCCTAGGCTGGTCATATCAAACAAAAATTAAAGCGTAATATTTTTTTTTCTGAGAATCCTAGTGTTTTTGGTTTTATTCAACTAAAGCCAATAAGCTCTTTAACCTTCTCCAATGCCAGAATTTGCTGCCTTTGTCGCTCATCCAGACTCTGTGTTTTGCTTTGTAATAAATTTCTTTCCTCTTCCAGCTGGGACAATTTTTCCTTTAATCTAGACTTTTCTGATTCCAAGTCTCTGATTGTAACTTCTTGAGTCATTTGAGTAGCTTGAAGCATTCCAATGTGACCTAAAAACAAAACAGCTCTTTAAAACCTCATAGCATTGGTTTTATGCAATTGAAGTGCACATTTATATTCCAGCGATAGTACAAATCTAGTGGAAGTTTGCATATAGATCTCCCTTGTCTTCACTGCAGTACTTATCTTCCTCTCCATTTCATTTGTTTAGTTTTATTGTAAAATGCTCAACAACAGTAGAGCACTTGGTGCTGGGGCTTCTTTTGTTTCAATTTCCTCGTTCAAAGTTGCATGTTGACTCCCAAAGGAAACCAGAAGTAGGCAATACTAAGAACACTGAAGAACTGATCCCACCTAAACCTGCATATTTCTATCCTAGAGTAAGATTGACAACAGAAAGCAGAACACTGGTGTCTAAAGATAAACATGTCATTGTTTTATCAAACTCATAATTTAGCTGGCATACTAGATACATAGCTTTATCTGCTGTAAAACTTAGGGAATTACACTTTATTTTGCTAAAGGGATACGACTAAAAGATATAACAAAACTCTCTCTATAGTAAAGTATGATCTAAATCCTTGGAATTGGAGGCTTCCTTTTAATTTCTTTATATATATTTTTGAAAAAAAAAAAAAACAAAACCACCAAACAAAGGAAGTACAATTTCAAACTACACAATATAATCATCTGTCCTTCACATAATCAGCTGACAAAGGTTTATGACTTCAGAAATTTCTGTCTGTTCCTCTTGATGCATATACTATTGTAGGTAACTGACTAAAGCAGTGAAATTTCTGTTATTTTGTGAGAGGCTCTGGAGTGAATAGAAGACTGTTTAGAAAAAGGATGCTTCTAGTTTAGTCCAACTGAAAGATGAGAGGTATTGTTTACTCTGAATCATTTTCTACATTTTTTTGTAGTCTCAGTTTCTAGGGAAGACTGTTGTTTCCCTTCTCATTTTATTACAACTTTCAAAAATGACAGACTGAACGACAGTTCAGTTTTATAACAAAGCATTGCTTTTAAATTTAAGTCATTAAGGAATAGCTATGAAAGTGGAGTATATGCTGTTTCTCACATGACAAAATCACTGAGCCTCATGATTAATTTTCCTTTGTTGTAAAAAGCAAGACGTGCCAAAAAAGAAACTGTTTGTTGCCTGTGGACACAGATGTGAAGGGAAGAGCCATGAGATACATAATGAAATTCGGAAATTAAAAATGCCTCAAAATTAATAGTAATTTCATTAAAAATACACACCTCTAATCGTACTAAGCCCTGGAGAAATCTAAAATTTATTTTGACATATTTGTTTGTAAAACTGAAAACTGAAGAGGAAGACTTAGGACAAGTATGGGTATGCTTAGGCTCTGTAACATTTTAAAAAAATCCTTATTTCAAAAGTCCAGCCATTTAAGAAAGGTATTTTCAAACCCAAAATTTTATAATCTAGCAATAATAATAATAATAATATGAGAATTTTCAGTTTGTCATACAAGTACATCATACATATTTCATTGTAAGCACACACAGACACTGATCTAGAGCTTTTGTCCTAGCAACACCAACACAGAAGACAGGTTTCCCATTTCTCATGCTCTACAAAAAAAGATAGGAAATGCAGCACTTTCCTTACAAGTTGGCAATCTCAGGATAAATGGAAGAAGAGTATTTTAAATGCCCCAAAGAGACTCAGAGTGTTCTAAAATCGCAATACGATGAGTAAACATTCTTTATGGTAATTAAATATGAGACTTCAGTTTCTTTGAGGAAGGATTTTTGACAGTGTGAGCTGAAAATCAAGGAGATGGCAGTGGGCCAGTGTCAGAAACCATTTCCAAACAGGCTGGCAAACAACGACCCCACATGGCAATGGCTTGGTGTCACCACTGGGGATCCTGGTTCTTGTTGCACAGCGATGCTCTAAAATAAAGAGGTACTGCTGACAGTGCCACTGAGCTTGGCAACAGCACAGACACACTGGGACTTCTGCTAAAGCTGAAAACCCCTGTGCCAGAGGACACCAGGACTGGCCTCAATCACAGGCTAGCTGACTCCATGCCATCAGTAATACAGAAAAACAGCCTGGGTATTTATTTGGGGTGGCCTGGTGAAACCCTCCCATGGTTCTGCCTAAGGAATGAAGCAGCAATGGCTTTAGAGTGTATGAGAACAGGGCTCTCATACAGTCATGAATTTTTCTGCCTCACAAAACACCTTTTGGAGGGTCAGATGCCCATTTTACATACTCTCAGCAGCAAGCCTATTCCTTTTAGCTGTTTGAGCTAATATGATCTTGCAGTCTTGGGCTCCTGCTGGTCACTATATTGTTCCAACATATGGCCTAGACTACTCCTTGGGCTTGTGCTAATTTGTGTGGAAAACAATCAGGAATTGCTATAATTGGTCTAATTCAACAGGGCCAAAGATAAGCCAGGGATGCCTTTTTAAGCCCAAGAACCCTACCTATTGTATAGTTGTCCAAGTTCAAGTACTGGGGCCCATGCCTACCACTGAGCACACTAGGGAGACAATACAAAAGTGGGAAAAGAAACCTGCATGTGTACAGTCAGGTCTTAAGCTATTTTTTGTGCCCTTCCACATCACAGCAACTACAAAGGAGCAAGGAAAGCAGCTATAGAGAAAACTTTAAAGGATTTATTATTCAGTAAGCTGCAAATCTTCTGACAGTAGGTATAAAGGAAAGTACCACAGCATCAGCAAAAAGAAGAGACAACTGAAAAAAGGTGGAAGAACAGGAAGCATGTCTCAGTTACTATGTGGAGAACAGATACAGAGCAGAATTGTTCTGTGTAACTGCAGTTACACATTTGGACAAATGAGTACACAAAAAAGGAAATTTAAGTACAATGCATGTGATAGCAAAAAAGTTTTAAAAACCGCAAAACTTGTTGGAAAATTCTATGGAAAGCATTAAACAGTCTTTAGGCACTCTAAACCTGTATGAGGTTGACAGAAAAGAAAAGGCTAGAATAAAAGGATGAAGTTTGTTTCCAGATTAAGTTACTGACATACATACTGGCTTTGAGAACAAGATCAGTGGCCTGCTGCTGTAAGCGCTCTCTAGCAGCTGCAAGCTCACTTTCCACTTCTTTGTGTTTGCTTAACAATGACATCTCCTCCTCCTTCACATCGTCTAGCTGTTTTTGAAGAACCTGGAGGAAACACATAATACCTGTTACCATCATAGACAATCATGTCAATTTAAATGAGCGTTAGGTTAAAAGATACAGAAGAGACCTTTCAGCAAACAAGTTTTATTCACACAAAGCTGAAATAGTGCCACATTCATTGTGTATTATATGTAATGCTCCAAATATTTTGAAGAACAAGATAGTGGGTACATGGTATAAGAGTAATGCATAAAAGAAATGTGACAACATTCAAAAAGGTATATGAAAAAATAAAAACTATAAAATGGTCCACAGAGTTTGGGGGTCAACTTTAGAAACCAGGTTTTTGGTATCTGAGAGCTTTTCACATTAAAGAATACATTATGTGTTCACAGCAGTTTAGTGTCCTTCATTGCAACTCTGAGTGTTTACTACTGACTCAAATTAAGCTACATATGGAGGAGATACATAAAATGAGAGCTGGGCAATTACTTAGATCAAACATTCCTGGGGGTCACTGTTGGGACCAGCACTTTTTAGCATGTTTCTCAGCAACACGGGCAGTGGTATTGGGTGCACGCACCCTCAGCAAGCTTGCTGACGACACCAGGCTGTGTGGTGCAGTCAACTTGCTAGAGGGAAGGGATGTCATCCTGAGGGACCTTGGCAGGCTTGAGAGGTGGGACTGTGCAAACCTCATGGAGTTCAACAAAACCAAGAGCAAGGTCCTGCACCTGGGTTAGGACAAGCACAAGTACAGGTTGGGTGGAGACTAGCCCTGGGGAGAAGGACTCTGGGGCAAAAAGCTCAATATGACTCAGCAATGTGCACTCAAAGCCCAGAAAGCCAATCATGTCTGGGATGCAGCATGGTCAGCAGGTCAGAGAAGATTCTGTCCCTCTACTCTATTCCTTTTAGACCCCATCTGCACTACTGTGTGCCCAGGTGTGGGGGCCCCAACACAAGAAAGAAAAGGACCTGTCAGAAAAAGTCCAGAGGAGGCCATTAAATCAATCACAGGGCTGGATAACTTCTATCAAGAAAGGCTGAAAGAATGTCCAGCCTGGAGAAGAGAAGGTTCCTGGGGAGACCTTTGAGCAGCCTTCCAGTATCTGAAGAAGGCCTAAAAGAGAGCTGGAAAATGACTTCTGACAAAGACATGTAGTGATAAGACAGGGGGGAGCTGCTGCAAGATGAAGAAGCATAGGTTTAGATTAGATATTATGAAGAAATTCTTTCCTTTGAGGGTGGTAAGACACTGGAACAGGTTGAGGCACCTCCACAGAGGTTGTGGACTCCCCATCCCTGGAGGTGTTCAAGGCTGGATGGGACTCTAAGCAAGATGGTCTAGTGCAAGGTATCCCAGCCCATGGCAGAGGATTTGCAGCTACATGATCTTTACTGTCCGTTCCAACCCAAACTATTCTATAGTTCTGTGATTCTAAACCTTTATTATGCTTTAAATCAGATGTACTGATTCACAATATCATATCTTGGATAGTGTAATGTGTTCTAGCCATGCAGGAAGGAAAAGAAACTATTGTTCTGGTTCAAAAGGAAATATAGATTTCTTATAACTCAAGTTAGTGAAATAGTAAAGAGTAATTTCAGAAACTAAAGCAGAAGAGAGAATTGGGGAAAACACTGTACAGGATGTCTAATGAAACAGACACCTGATGTGGTGAGATTATGCATTTGATCACCTCATCCACAGTGATGAGAGTAGGACCTGACTTTAAAATCTGTTGCAGATACTGCACTAGATTCTTCCTCTTCTTTGGGAACAAAATTCCTTTACTGCAGGAACGATCAACATACAACCAGTTTCACCTTCACCGCAGCTTTCCACGAACCCGCCTCCTGAAGCCCCTTGCAGAAGAGGCAGAGATGTGTGATGAACTGACTGCAGGCCCCCTTCACTGACCCCTTGCTTCAATGTAGGGGAAGTGGTTAGAGAATTGGGAATAAAGTTAAGCCCAGGAAAGATGAAGGGGTGGGGAGAAAGTGCTCTTTTAAGATTTGGCTTAACTTCTCATTATCCTACTTTGATTTGATTGGTAATAAATTAAATTCCTTTTTCCCAAGTCAAGTCTGTTTAGCCCATGATGGTAACTGATGAATGATCTCTCCAACTCAGAAGTTTTTCATTATTGTCTCTCTCCTCTGTTCAGCTGAGGAGAAGGGTGATAGGACAGCTTTGGTGAGCACTTGTCATGCAGCCAGGGTCAACCCAACACACTCAATAAAACTGTGTTGGAGTTTAACCCAGTAAGCAGCTAAGTATGGCACAGCCACTTGCTCACTACTGCCAAAGTGGGACAGGGAAGGGAATTGGAAGGGTGAAAGTGGGAAAATTCATGGGTTGAGATGAAGACTGTTTGACAGATAAAACAAAAGCCACACACATAAATGCAAAGTAAAACAAGGAATTCATTCACCACTTCCCATGGGCAAGTAGGCATTCAGCCATCTCCAGGAAAGCAGGGCTCCATCTGGCATAACAGTGACTTGGGAAGGCAAACACCATCACTCCTTCCTCCTTCCCCCAGATTTATATGCTGAGCATTACATCATATAATATGGAATATCCCTGTGTTCAGTTGGGGTCAGCTGTCCTGGTTGTGCTCCATTCCAGCTCCTTGTACACCCTCAGCTTCCTCATTGGAAGGGTGGGGTGAAAAGCCAAATAAGACCTTGATTCTATGTAAGCACAGCTCAGCAAAAACTAAACCATTCCTGAATTACCAACACTGTTTCCAACGCAAATCCAAAACATGGCACCCCACAAGCTCCTATGGAGAATATTAACTCTACCTGAGCCAAACACAGTGACATACTGAAAGAGTGTGCAGTATTTCAGTTGCTGCTTGTGAAAATATTAATTAAACAATTAAGCTTAAAGTAGAAATAAATGAAAAAAATTTCAAGAAGATGACAAGCACATATGAGTGACAGAAAATTAAGTTTACACACTCTAATAACCTCAACCTAACAGCCACATGGAAACACTGCTTTTATAGGAAAAGAAAATTCACAGTCTTGGAAAGAACATATCATCAGTCTCACCTGAACATTGTTTTCTGCAGTACCAAGAGCCACCTGAAGTTTTTGGCATTTTTCCCGTAGACTAGCAGCTTCATCCTGGACCATTTGCAATTCAGTTTTAAGCTTCCCCAGATTCTTCCGTAACATACTTTCCTGGTTCTGAAATTCTTTTCTTAGCTCCACTTCTTTCTCTTTGCAGGCATGTAGACTTTCTGCTGTAAAAAGCTGAGATCTTTTCAAAGAGTCAAGTTCATGTTCATAGAAGGACTGTGCCTTGCTGAGTTTGCCTTCATAGTCCTCAATGAGCTTTTTTCTCTCCAGCCTTAACTCTTCAACCTTACTGTTCAAGTCTTCCAGCTCCAGTCTATGCAATTCCTCCATCTTCTCTTGCCCCTTACTTAAAGTAGCATTCTGACTCTGATGAGTCTTCAGAAGTTCTTGAATTTCAAGCCTGTGGGCAGCTTTTAAGTCTTCCAGAGCTGTACGCTTGTCCTTCTCATACTGTACTTGCAACTGTATGAAACTTCGTAGCCTTTCCTCAAATTTCTTTCTGATCTCTTCTACTTCCCTTGACATGGTCACTACACGTTGGACATGCTGAGCTTCTGCACAAAGCTGCATATCTTCAACTCTATCCTTATATGCTTCAAATTCTGTCAAGGCCTGATGTTTCATCTTTTTGTGATCTTCCAGTGACTCTTCCAAAACCTGAATCTTTCTCTTGAGATCCATTTCTTCTGCCATTTTACTTTTATACTGCAAGATCTTCTCTCTGGTCTCTGCAAGAATTTGTTGGATTTCTTCTTCATGAGCATCCTTAAGGGCTTGGATAGCTGCTTCATGTTCATCATTTTTAGTGTTCAAAGCATATATTACCTGCAAACATGAAATAATATTATATTACATGAAAAGGCATTCTGGTTATCTGTTAAATCCCAAGAAAAAGATACCTAGGTACTCTGAAAATTACTTCACCAATCTGGCTTGTTTTCACCACACAAATAAGACACTAAGGATGTTATTAAGGATGTAACTGCATAAATGTGGCATTAGTCATGATATTCTTATACATCTTACAGAGCAGAGTAGTTTTTCTGTTCTCCTTAAACCCCTAATTTTCCTAATGAAAGCTTTGTCTTTATATCCATGTTGTTGCTATAAATACATTGGGGGTATGAAAAGCACATTTAAAAATGCATTTTTAAAAAATCCTGAATTTATTTAAAATAGTTCAAAGCACAGACTAAAAAAAAAAAAATTGAAGAGGTCTTCTGTTGGAAAGCAACACACAGAGTATGTATCACAACAAGAAATTAAACTGGAACAAAAACCATATCTCAAGTTCCTCCTTTCCAAACACTAAATGTTGTTAAATATTTCATTTCAGAAACATCTAAAATGCAAACACTAGTTACTTTGGATTGTAATCTTGATGGTTGCCCAGATACAATTTCATTTTTGACAGCTTATCTAGTAAACATTCTGTGTATCCTAAGGTCTAAGGTCCCTCACTACACAAATTCACTGACTTCCCAGCTAGTAAGTCAGCTGAACAGAAAAGTTCAGGGCAGGGCAGCCAGCAATCTCGGGAGCCCAGGGAGCTAAGAGTTCAAGAAGACTGTGAAAGCAGCAAAACCACCAGCGTTCAATGGAAGTTTTAAGATAACCAGATATATCCTAAGGAATGTTACAACTGCACCACAACACAGTAGATCATCATCTTCATTTTTAACTCGGAAGTACAGATAAGTATGTGTGTCTGTATCTGTATATGTCAGTGAATAAACTATCCATGCAAAAGTGGGGTTAATGTCATCTTTTGCTTCAAGAACTCCAGCAATTCTCCCCACACTTCCTAGATATACAGGCAGCAGAGCTATAAAACACATCTGAACAAAAAAAAAGGTCTTCTGATTAGTGTAACTTGTGTATCTTAAAAATTAACAAGAAGCAACAAAAATGAACAACAAAGAAGCACCAGGGGATTTTTTTTTAACTGAGGACAGAACCTAGACCAGTCCTCCAACAGCACAGAACCAGGCAACAGAGGAAGTTGCACTGACTTGCCCTCAAACCTGGGAAATATGAAGAAGGCACAGAATTGCTCTCCTGACACCAAGGAAAAGCCTCTATGCTCCAGACTACAGAAAAGTGTCTACAGTCAAGTGTTCAGATGAGCTAGAAAGCCCAAAAGAGTTCTCATAAGTAAAAGAGCAGATTCAAGAATTTGGCCATGGTGTTCTTTTGTTTGTTTGAACAAAAGTCCAGACATTTATTCTAAATTTTATACCTTTATGCATTGTATTCTAAATTTATTCTAAATTTTATGCCTGAAATAACATACCCCATTCTGTTACCTGAGCCACAAAATCCCAAAAGGACAGGCTTTAGATTACAATTGAAAAGAAAAAAGTTCTGAAGCAGCACTAGATGGAAAAAAACCAAACCCCCCCAGCCTCACTTATCTTTATATAGCAAGGAATTAACTTAATAATATCACAAAAAACACTTTTAACTTCTTCTAATTTCATTTTTTAACATATGTACATGCTATTTAATGAAACAGGAAAAAAACATAGGTTTTCCATAGGTTTGGCCACTTGTTTTTAGTACTACTTACATATCTGCAGGTATCAAGGACACTTTTGGCTTTTTTCCTCCCCAGATAAAAAAAGTAAAATAAAATTTCCTATTTTGAAGGATTTTCATGGTACAGAGACTCACAAAACTACCAAAACATTGCAAAAAATGACAACTAAACCCCATGCAATCTCATTAGCAAAATCACAACTATCACTGAAATACCTGCCCTTCACCCAAGGTTTCAGCCTTCTGTATTCTATATTCTTATTCTACTTGGTGATGCCAACAGTAACTTCTGATCACAAAGCTTTCACCTCCCTCGTGGTACCAACAAACAGTCTCAGCTATTGGATCCCAAAGGCTTGTTTCCCTGTTGGTTTAATGTGTGTAGTGTTCAACTTCTTTGGTCATATCAAAAATTACTTGAAAACAGAGGGTTTGCGGTTTTTCTAAATGCTATGTGCACTACCTTGCATGATTAGGCCTTAGATTTGGTTACAGAAGTTGGAGAATGTAATTTTAAAAGGTAGTATAAAAAAAATAAATCTCACACTTAGGAACAGGTAATTATAACAAGCAATTGTAGAACACTAGGTCAAATCCCACACTCAAAACAGCCCTTGACTCTTGTCCTTGTGCATAGAAGTGCCATAATGTTTTTCACTTCAGGCAGTGTTCCAGTCTCAACTTATGCAGCACTACGATCTGCAGAAAGTATAAATCATAAAGCATTTTCAAGGGTAATATGATTTAGCAGTGGAAACCTCACTGAAAAGTCCAAGTGAAAAATAAATCCATGTGCAATGCCACATTTGGAAGATATCTTAAAATTCTCATTATTGACTTGCTCCTTACTAAAAGCACTGAACAGCAACAAATTCAATTCAAATTCAAGCACAACTCATTCCCTAAATGAAGGGCATTCATATTTTATGGGAAATGTAAAAATAAAATGCATGCAACTGAATGTTTCATCATAACATATGCCTTAGAGCAGCCTGAATTCCAGCTCCATCAAATCACTATAAACCTCAGTATTTTTAAAGAAATGGAATAGCTGTATCAGATTTTATCTTTGAGAATTTGACCCACTGTATTAATACAGGAACACAGGGAAAAAAGTCTGTACTAACTGAAGCAAAAGCAACTTAACAGCACTTCAATGAAATGCAAGCAGAAATTGAAGTACCTTGGAGCAAATGAATACATTTAAAGTTCTAGCTAAAATAAATAGCTCCTTCTCAAGTAAGTTTCTGAAAATTGAAAAGCAATAAGGTTGCAAACATTGGAGGTAGGTAGATAAAACAAGTTTTGCACTCTCTGTTTTTAAATGAGAGCATGAACCCCTGCTAAACATGCTTGTAATGCTTTTAAAATGATTTTAAAATCCCTGCAGCTTTTTTAGTACAACTGCATAATACTAAGAACCATAAACTGCTTATTTGAGTAATTCATATTTTTCTAGCTCAACTCTAACTGCACATAGCAATTTTTACCACACAACAGAAATATCATAGCATATCATTTCAGAGGGACAGACAGAACCATACTCTCTATAAGGATTGCCAGCTAATACTTTTTATACAAAACAGTAACATAATTATTAATGACAACCTACTGAAATACTGTGTGCATTAGTCTGAAGAACTACAACAAACTAAGTTAGTACCAATAACAGCAATAATCTTGGTTATGCCACTAATTATTGGATTGTTTAGTTATGTTCTATGTGGTATGGTGAAGCAAGTCAGTCCCTGTGCTAGCTCTGGTGTTTTGAGCTACATGGAATACAAACAACAATTCCTGTTCCACATTGTGGCTGACAGATGAAAGTTTGGCTGAGAAATATGTTTTACCCCAAACCAGATGTTATGGTTTGGAAAGCTGACTAACTCTTGCATGGTCAGCTGTACTTTGGTCATCTGATCCTGACAGCAACTTAGTCAGGATAGAATGCTTTTCTAATTACAAATGTGTAATTCATCTTAATACTAAAATTGAGTGCAAATTATTTTGCAGCACAGAAAACCATAGTCTATGATTCTATGAAAATATCCCAAAAAATGTGCATGGTTCATTTTCTCTAATTTTACATTAAAACAAGAGCTGATACCCATGAGAAAAAAAAAACATCACTACACGTGTTACACAAACATCATTCTCACAACTTTTGTAAACCTCAATTTCAGACTTGATGTGTGG
Source organism: Ploceus nigricollis (assembly GCA_013399945.1). NCBI lineage: Eukaryota > Metazoa > Chordata > Aves > Passeriformes > Ploceidae > Ploceus > Ploceus nigricollis. Next base: position 635,108 of record VXBC01004462.1, on the reverse strand, counting down.
GTCCCTGGGTCAGAGCACCGTGTTCAGCCTTGTTTAGGTGAACTGTTGTGTTCCCAGTCCTCCCAGGGCGCAGCTGCCTGAACACCAGTCTGAAACACCAGAGCCTCCAGACGCATCTCCAGATTTTGTCAGTGCTGCCCGTTTCTGGAATGAACCACACAAGTACAGTGCCAACAAGGAATGCTTGTGCATAACCTGCTAACGATTTACGAGATGTGGACCAATGAGCCTGGCCTACCCTTGCTCTCTGTGGGTAGGTAAGAATTACTTCACACAGGAAGTAGTAACATATACTGAGAAACAGTAAAAAGTGCAGCAAACAGAAAAGTTCAGTCTACAAAATCAGTAAGAAACCTTAAAAAAATTGCAAGCATTAATTAACTTTATGTAGAAATATTTCCTCTATGATAATCCAAAACAATCATATGTTTTTTGGTACAATAGGTATTGCATTAATTTTTCCCCCTTTTCTTCCAGTTGACCAAAAAATGTCAAAAAAAGAGACATATTTATATTTCAGCATTTAAAATTTACATACTATGATCAATTTAAGACAAAATAAAATATCCAACTTAATAGCCAGGAAAAGTTTGTTTTACAGGACAAATTTCTTCTCCTTAGTACATTATAAGAATACAATGATACAGGAATGTACTTCAAAGCAACTTAAAACTACCTTTCCTAAAAGCTGACCACAACCGCAGAGTACAATTTTACAGATGTGTTACTACATACAAAAGTAGACAGACAGTTATAACATGTATACAAAAAAAAGCAAACCTCAAAACCTATGTATGCCCATCTTTCTTTCTTTTTTTTTTAATTCAAATTTTAAAAAAAACATCAATTTATCTAGAAAGATCTTTTGCTTCCTTATGGAAAATCTCACAAATAGATGATGCTTTGTCAATCAAGATCTTTGTATTGCTGACAACAAACACAGAAACAAGCCTAGACCATCAGGCCAGGATTTCTCAGACATCACAGAAAAGGTGGAAGGAAGACACTTGTTCTTCAGCTATGTGGTTCACTGCAAGTCTTTCTAAATACCTGGGCCAGTGCATTAGGGGCACAGTACAATGAGCAGGGAAGGGACAAATATGGTCTGCAGCTGTAAAAGGAGTGCCCCCTGCCAAAAGCTGGTCTAACTATACCAGTCTTCCTTTGAAATAAAATGCACAGAGGGCAAGAACTTGATTTTTTTTAATTAAAAAGCACACTTTCACATGAAATTTATTATTAAAATATCCTTTATGCTATTCAACAGTCTTCATGTGTTAGCTCAATCTATACCTAAGTAAAATTCAGTATTTTATTCCTTTAGAAACTCTGGAAACAAATACTGGATCATTTTTACTACAGCAGCTAGCTTTCCAAAGCAATCTCTAATGACCTTTGTTTACAATTAATTATTTAGAGAATGACACTATGAAGCTGAACATAATTTCTAAGTATTGAGCATTAACAGATATCCACTACCACCTAGGGCTCTACCTTCAGATAAAAAGAAACTTTTCATTTTCACACCTACTGATAGACACTTATACTTAATTTTCTGTAAAAGAGGATAAGTCCAAGGCCATGCACTGTTCACCAACATCTACACTGAGAATAAAACACAGGGTAAACATTATTTTCAGGTTTCCTGATGTTTAATAATATATACAGTAAGTATAACACCTCACAGGGGCCCATACACCTAGAGAAGCTTTCTTCATGCTCCTAAATACCTGCTCCTCAAGTACCAGTAATCTGATGTGCTGATAATCCATTTCTACTTTCAGAACTGCCAAGTACAGATCTGTATCACATTTAACTTGACTTCCTGTGTTTTGTTTATTTGTGTATGGCCCACACTGAAATAACTCTTTTGAACTGTCTGAAAATCCTACTGGCTTAAAGTATCTGCTTGCATTTACAGCTCAGCATGTTTATAAATTATTACAGTGCCTGTACCTTAAAATGTAATTATCAGAAAAAGGCATGCCACAGTCCAATTAATCGTGGGGAAGGAGATGTCCCACTCAAAGAAGAGGTGCAGAGCATGCCTCGACACAGGGACAGAGTGGTCAGCGTGGCCGAATAGGTCATTTATTCACTGTGGCCTTTCTCCTAGAGTTGTACCAGACAGCAAATGAAAGGCTTTCTGGGAGTTCATCAGGAGCTTTATGCTACTACAGCCTATCTTGGAAATATGCTCTTGGTCCAAATCCGGGATCAATCAGGTAACACAAATCAAAATCACAGCAGCAGGTAAAGCTATAGCTAAAGAATATTCTGTAATCAGATTCAACAAGAGGAACACATTACCTGCACCTATTTTGATAGCCCAACACACTGAACAGCAACATGAGAATGGAATTCACAAGTTCAGAAGCCAGGCAGTCAAGGGTGGTTTAAACATAAAGCCTCAGGGCCAAGACACAACAATATGTGATCCTACAAGTGATTTTAGCAATCAGCAGCAAACCAAGAAGGAGCTCACCCATGACAAAAGGTCAAGTGGGCAATCAGGCCTTGTTGCTCCTTCTGTTCTAGCAGCTGAGTGCTTCCAAGACTGGGTCCACCAGTGAAATATGACCAGAGAGGGACAAAAGGGGATTTGACAGAGGCATCAGCACATACGTGAGAGTGACAGAAAGAGATATTTGGGGGCAACTCCATTCCATTAAGCAGAGTAAACATAATAGTGGATACAGGGACCGATGGTATCCTGATATGGTTAGCATAAAACTCCTTTTTTTCCCTTACATGGTTATTTTGGATGTGCTGCAGAAAAGGGAAAAGTGGGGTATTTTCCTCCCCACAACAAATAATGAAACAAAGGAATTTAATAACTGTACTCCATTTTCTGAGGAAGAAAAAGAGCAGATATCTCTTACAAATATGTATCAAAATAAAAAATAGCACGGAAAAGGAGGAAAAATACAGTTCACTTTAAAAAGGCATTTAAAAGAATCATGACCTGGCTAAAGTGTGACAGACAGATAAAATGCTGCACCACCCAAATCAGGAGGAATTTCTGACTGAGAGGAATTTCTGACTGAGAAGGTTGTCAAGAATGGGAATGGGCTGCTCATGGAAACGGTGGAGTCACCATCTCCAGAGGTGTTCAAGAAACAGCTGGACATGGCTCTAAGTGCTATGGTCTAGTGGATATAATGGTGTTTGGTCATAGGCTGGACTCAGTCTTGGACACCTTTCCCCACATGAATGACTTTATGCCCTTATGAAACATGATACAACCTTCAGAGTATCTTCAGCTGAGGCAAAAATTCAGGTGCAAAATAAGCAGTTGTAATGTCAAACAAACAAGAATTAACGATTAAATGGGAAGAGCTATATCAAGATAATATCACAGGACTATGAGAGATGGGTTGGGTACGCACTAGACATCTGTAGTCAGTGGTCAAGGTCGCCGCTGAAGAATGCTACAGATGGACAGGCAAGTGGCCAGATTGAATTCAACTAATTTTCAAGAGTAGAACACCTCAGAATTATATGTACAAGCCAGAACTGAAGTAATTTTTCCAGAAGGAAAGACGTAGACTTGAAGACCTTGACAGAAAGACAAGAAGCAGCTGGATAGAAATGAAGTGCAACTCTTTACTAGAAACCAAATTAGGGGAGACATCACCATTAGTGCTTTGTACGACCTGGCACTTAATCCCCCACTTGGCTACTACGTGACATCTATTTCTGAGAGAGATGCTCAGCTGTTCTACACTGGCATTGCTGTCTCTAATGGAGTTACATAAGTTTACAGGGTTCAGCAATCCAGTTCCGTACATTTATGTTGCACTGTTCTCAAACAGAGCCATTTTTAAGCAACATACTTATTACCTGTGTGACTGAGACATTTAGTTTTGTTAGCTGCACATAAGTTTGTTTTCTGTGTCAAAGTGTAAAACCAGCTTTCAGAATAAGTCCAAATAGAGTTTAATGTAAGTTTCAATCTCATTATGACATCAAAAATATTTTCATGATGACAGGTTTCAATACAACACAAAAATACATTGGTAAAAGACTGTTATGAAAGAGGGGAAAATTGTTTAGAAACAGCTTCAAAAGTTAGTCAGAATGGGAACAAATCCTAGGAGAAAATAGTTTAAATGTTTTGTAATGGCTCCTTTAAAACCAACCCTTATTTTTAAACTCAACCAATACTTGTAAATCGAGTTGAGTGATACTAAACCTCAAATTTGCTTAACTGATAAGGAGAGCTCTACTATACAAATGTTATCAAAATACAACAGCTATTTACAATGCCTCTAAGACTACTTCAGCACTATGAGTTAAAAATTATTTGTTCATCCCAAATCATCAGCATTGTTTTGAAACTACATTACAGAGAAAACAGAGATGCCATTTTTCCATCTGCTTTAATCACCTACTAGCCATAGTAAGTTCATCCTTTCCTTTTTCAATTTCTGTATTTAGTATCATCAAATTACATCCTAATGGTCAGTTAAGCAATAGTTAATGAAGCTGGAATTTTTTTCCCAGACGTCATTCAGAAATTTTTCTCACTCTATGTACTTTTAGAAGGAAAATATACTTTCTAATTCAACAATTATTCCTTTTCTCAACAAAAAGCAAAGTCATATTACTACTCGAAAAAGCATCCACAGAAGAAAAACAGCCTTTTGGTGCAAAATATGAGAGATTGCACTGACGAAGGGGGCTGTCTTCAGTAGGATCAAATGCCCTAAAGGATGACATTCACTGACATTGAAGCAATGAGAGCCTAAAAGGATTATCAGAAGTTGAAATTTTCTGCAAAGTGTATTTCAATAATAAATGCATCACGCTTAGAGAATCTCAATTTGGAGTGAAAAAAACCAATCACATAAAAGGGGGTAAGATTAGTCAGCTGATTCCATTTATTGTCAGAAAGCAAAGCTTAAGTTTTTCTATTTTGTTCTAAAATAAATTTTTTTTGAAAAGGTAACTATAAGTAATGTCTAACCCAGTCATAAGCAATCATAAGCAATTATGTTGATATAAACTAAAATCTAAGTCTCCCTTTTTTGCTAAACTGGGCTAAATTATCCTTCATATAATCACATTATCTGTACTTTTACCTGCTGTATTTTCATCAGAAAGAAACATTTAAGTCATGCAGTTCTCTGTACTACAAAGAATAAGTCATAACACTCAAAATAATCCAAATTCTAAAAAACTACTGTCCCATTTTCTTTTAAATCTACTTCCTTGCTTTCATTCCTAGTCATTCAAGCTAACTTTCATTATAGTTCAATACTGAAAACTTGCTTTTAAATCTTAATCTATTTCACCTTCAAACCTAACCTCCTATTAACTTTCACCATCTGAAGTGTCATGTTTTTAAACATTTATTTTTCACTAGATTTTTATAATGAAAATCTGTCTGGTCATTGCCTGGTTTTAGATTTTCAAATGCATGGCTTAGAAACACATAGCTTTTTAATAACTAAGGGCATGCAAGCTGAGTTGTCCTGATTTTTAGGAAAACATAATTTTTGTAGAAGTACCCACTAATACCGGGAAGTGGCTTTAAATATTTAGAATGAAAGGGATTTGTTTTTAATTTTATTTGGCAAGGGGGGAAAAGGAAAGCAGGCATGAAAAGAGACTGAACAACAACTGCAGAAATGTAAAGTACAATGAAGCATCTCCATTTCAAAATCTGCTCTAGAGGATATCCAAAACAATATTTCTGAGTCCCATCACCTGAAAATGTCACAAGTACTTTTGGATAATTGTAAATGAAGTTGACACTAAAGAAAGATGATCTCTTTTCCTCTTAGTTTGCTTGTAAACCTGAAAGCAAGGCATGGTCAGCATTACCACTCATACATGCTATTCATTCTTAGTGAAGAGTCCTCAAGTGTTGAGCTGATGAAAGCATTAGCAAAAGAGTTTTTTTGTATTCAGTTTTCCCCCAAAAAAACCAGCAGTATTGTATGACAAGCCAGAGAAAAGGTTGTCCCAGTTTCCTCTTCCTCACCAGAACAAAGTTCATTCTTGCACTCTCTCTGCCTGCAAGTCTTGTCCTCTCAATGCCTGATCTATTTTGGGTTTAATTTCCTCAAGGATTTCTGTAGATTCTATGCAATTTGAGTATCTAGTGGTTCCTCACCCCCGATGAGACTATGCAGGTAAGAATATACCACTCAGCCCCTAGTGGCTCAAAGAAGAAAGCTTCACCGGTGTTTTGAAAAGCAGACTGGAAAACAAATCCATTGTTTGCTCATAACTGATTTTCTGCTTTCCAGACTTGTTTAAGGAAGGAAAGGCATGGAGCCTTCCAAGCAAGTATATAGTTATGCAGGAAAGAAATATTAGTGAAAAACATACACTGCAAGACTCCCAGCACAGTGTTTTTATCTACAGCATCTTTCCCCTTTCTAAAAGACATTAACTACAAATCACCTCTGGAAATTTTAGTGCTAAGTTTCCAGTATAAAAAAAGGAAATTACAACCAGAATAATGGAATTTTTAATAACTGCAGAAGAATTTGAGCTACTTTACCAGAAAGAAACTATCTTGAAGCAATTTCTCTTCCTTCCTCTGGAAAAAAAAAATCGAGATTTTAACCAAAAAAATAAAATCCATGTTCATGCTAAGACTTATGACTAATTCCACTGTTTTTCAAAAAAAAAATTTAGATTATAGAAGCAAAATTAAAGTAAGCAGAAGGTAGCACAGTCACCAGCTGAGAGTCCAAGTTTATTTTCAAAGCCAAGCCCAAGATGAATCTAGGACAAGTCTGTAGTGGCCTACTGGGATACTTTCCAGTAACCTACAGGTACCAATCATGCAATGGAAAAAAATTGTAATTCCTAACTGCATCTCAATATTTACACAATAATGACTATTAGTTTTGACACCTGACACTCACAACTTACAGGTTCAACACAGCAGCTATTACAGAAACACCACGCATACAGAATCACAGAAAGGCTGAGGTCAGAAGACCCATCTGGAGGTTACCTAGCCTAACCTAGACCCTGAGCAAAGCAGGGTCAGCTAGAACACACTATGCTGGGCCTTGCTCAGGTGGGTTTTGAATGTCTCCAAGGAAGATGACAACTAAACATATAGGGGCAGCCTGCACCAGAATTTGACCCATCCTCACAGTAGGAAAAAAAAAAAAAAAGTGTTTTCTTATGTTTATGTTTGTGCCTATTGCCTTATGTTTTCATGAGACACCACTAAGAATATGCCTGCTCAGACCTCTTTGCTCCTCACCATCTGGTGTACACACACATTCATAAGATCCCCCTGAGCCTTCCCTTCTCCAGGCTAAACAGTAGCAGCTTTCAGCCTCTCCCAGTATGACAGATGGTCCAGTCCTCTCAACATACTGGCCTTTTGCTGGACTTGCTCCAGTACGTCCATGACTCTCATATGGGGGAGCCTTCGAACCAGACGACCCAGCACTCCAGGTGTGTTTCACCAGCACAGAGCAGAGGGGAGGGATCACCTCCCTTAAACTGCTGCGACACTCGTTCCAGCGTAGTCCAGAGTGCGATTGACCTTCTCTGCCAAAGGCACACTGCTGGCCCACGTTCAACTCCTGTCTGTCAGGACCCCGGGGCCTTTACTGCCCAGCTCTTTCCAGCCAGTCGATTCTAACCACGTCCCTGCTGCGCTGCCCCAGATAGGCCTTTGCATGAGGTTCCTGTCAGTGCATTCCTCCAGCCTGTCCAGCTCTGAATAGCAGCACACCCATCTGTTTTACCAACCCTTTGTCCCACTTTTGTATTGGTTACAAACTTGCTGAGCGTGCATTCTGTCTCATCATCCAGCTCCTAACAAAGATGTTAAACAGACTGGCCTCTTAGGGCACAGTTAGTGACCAGCCCTCAGCTAGGCTTCACACAACCGACCACAAAGTCCAGTGGTTCAGCTGGCTTTTAGTCTACTTTAATGTCTACTTGTCTAGCACACACTTGGAGAAAACTCAGAGGCACATGACAAAGAACAGTGGAGATGTAACCTATCTGAAAGTTCCTTAAAAACCAGTAGTACCAAAAAAAAAAAAAGAAAAAAAATGAGAAAAAAAAAAACTAAATACATTTTTTCTCATAGTATATAGTCTATCTACTTAAAGTTTATACAGTTCCTTCCATCACAAGTTTTCTAAATCATTCAATAAAAAAGTGGAAAAAAAAATGTGTATACATAAGTAGGAAAATTGTAGTATCTCCATCAGAGACCTACAAGAAAATTGATGCTCTCATAAAAGCATATAATTATATCGCTTTGACCTAAAGCATCTCTTTTTTCTATTAATCCCATTAAATACAGTAAAAGTAGAATCCTGAACACTCAGTCCAACAGCTATACTTTTTATTATGGCTATCCAGTTGAATCAAAACTCTGTAAGTGAGATAATCTTCTGGAAAGCTACCCTAGCAAATGTTCTTGTCTCATGCAATTGCAATAAAGGCTTCTACTATTGCTTCTGTTTGGCAGCTGGAATACAAGGAGCTTATTTTAAGGCTACTTATATTGTAAATTATTTGCCTCTTTTACAATACTTTATTCCACATAAAATGGGAGACATTAACTCCTATTCTTCAAGCAATTCATCATACAGAATTCCATAGGTAAGACTGTAATTTTTCCTTCCAAGAAAAATTCCCCACACCTGATGGGTCAGTCAAATAAGAATCTTCATTGAGACCTCAAGTTTTGGCTGTGATTAGCTAGCGTAAGAAGAAAATCTGTGATAGCTAATATGACAAAGATGATTAAAGGAAAACCAAGAAGTCTTCTTTCTTCAATATCTATACTTCCTTTTTTTAAGTTCAACAAATGAGAAAACAGTGGCAATCTTAAATCAAGGAATACATATGAATCAAACAAGTAGATTTGTGAGAAAGGAAAAAAAAAAATCACTGAGCACTTGTGTGCAACTTCACATTAAATAATTAGCTCAAGGCCTCTGGTGGGTACAGGTCTGTATCATGCACCTGTCAGTATATATATATTCAGTCTCTCACACAAACATGCTTAGTTCTGTCTACTACTGCAAAAATCTTCCACTTTTTACACAATAAGGGAAACAAAAAATAAGCTAAGTTGGTGGCATATAGCAAAATATACAATTAGTTAAGATAAAAATTTAAGAATTATAAACTCATATACAAAAAAACACACTGAGATATCATTCCAAGGCCCATTTTAAGACTATTCTATGTACAACACAGCTGTCAATACACCAGCTGTAATTCAATACAAAAAATTATAACTCATATCTTAACTTGAAAGAGAAAGCATGGGACAATTTATTTTTCAGATTTAGACATTTAACAGTTACCAGAAAATTTGCTTCAGTTTTCCAATACTTTTTCAAAGTTGAATTTCAAATGAGCTATCAAATAACATTTAAGCTTTGGTTTGTTGATAGGTTTTTAACATCACTTTTACACACAAAGCACAAGTATCTTCAGCTACTGATCCACGACTGATTCCATTACACATTAGCTCTGTTCTGTTTCCAGCAGATCCTCTCCCTAATTTTAATCTATACTTTAAGAGAATTTCCATTGCTTGCTACATATAGTTTAAGGGTTAAAGAGACTGCATACAATACAGCTTCCAAAACAAAATCTCTTCCATGAAAGTGTAAGGTTTCTTTATGGTAAGTTCATTAAAAATGAACAAGCTTGATGCATAAAAACAGAGCTATGTACACTTAGAAATGTCTCATTTTACAGATAAAAAGTTAAACATGTGCTTGTACCTCTCAGTTTTCCAGAGTTTTCATTAAGTTTTCAGTACACTGCCTATATTTTGGGCAGTCTTCAATCACAGAACCAGACATAAAATACACCAAAACTCAATGCAGGGTATCCAACTAATTCATTGTGTATCCCAACTCATTATTCATTCAACTGGAAACAACTACTGCCTGCTGTTACAGGCTCACTTGGGATGTACTTGTAACCACAAATCAATACTCTTGTGCTGGGATAGGTGTGGCAATACTAACATCAAATCAAAACCCCTTTTCAGTTCTGGCAACCTCTATCAATCAGGTTATGCCAGAAAAAAACATTACAAATCTGTAGCATAGTAGCTTCAGGCAATTTCTCAAGACATTTAAATCTTGTGGAAACATACTACAGAAAAAAAAAAAAAAAAAGATTTAGTGACAGATGTAAAAATTCCCCAATCTGCCTCCCTGTGAGAGAGAATCCCATTTACCCTCTAATCACCTACCTAGACTATAGTTGACACAGCTGCTATATGACTAGACCTTAAATTGCTCCAAGGAAAACAGGATAGGCCAAGGGGCTATTCTCAAGTTGTGTTTGTCTCAGCGCTGCATTTCCTTTCAGATTTATTTCTTGAATACTTGTGTATCTGATTTTAGCCTTTCAGGTATATAGATCCCTAGAGATCCTCATTCTACAAAATTATTCCACATACAAACATATGAATTTTCTCTCAGCAGACTAATATTAAGTTCAGAACTTTCCAAAACAAGAAGTAGTAACATCTAAGTGGAGGAAAAGGGTGAAAATAGTACTCATCTTACAAACCTGGATCACTGTTTTTGATTAATCACCAAAGTAAGGGGTTTTAGTAGTATGTTGTTTCAAGAGGTAATTTCCTCTTATTTTGAGGACTTGTGAACCTAAAATACATTGGGCAACATCCAGAAATAAAAGACATACCATTAGTGAATTCTATGACAAGACAATTGCATTTTCAGTTTCTTAAGACCCTTAAAAGCTAAAAAGGCAGTTATTTCAGAACAGAATAAAACCAAGTAATTAATCCATTTTTGTTGTACAGTCCATAAATCAGCTTTCAAAAATCAAACATAAACCCCTCTTTCAGAGTCCTGACAAAATTAAGAAAATGCTGATGTTCATTCAAATATTCTCAAACATTTCTTAATTTAGTACTTGAAAGAACTCTGAAAAATACCAGGGCCTATTTTTAATTTTCACTTTTGTCCTTTTTTTTTTTTTTAAGTCTGCCAGGTTTCTGGGAATACACTATAAAACAGCATGGCACACACTTTCAGAGAAATAATTCACTGTACTTACCTTCATAGTGCTCAGCAGAATCAATGTTATAGCTCGCCACATCGACTACATAAAACATTTGGGAAATTGTAGTTATATAAGCTGGGCCTCTAACAAGATCTTGCCAGTAGGGAAATGTACTTGTCTGCATAAACCAAGTCAGACTTGGTTGCTGTTGACACCAGTGCTGGTGAGGATAAAACGTGGAGGCAGACCCACACTAGGTACCAAGGAGAGCTGTGGCTCCTACCCACCCCTGCAGCCAAGGGGCAAATGGGTCAGGAGAAAAATTCAACACAGCCACAACACAGCCCACAGGCAAAGCGTCTGACAAGGCTCCTCTTCCCAAGAGGAGAGCCTCACAAGTCTCCCAAGAAATGCACATACAGCCTCACACTTCACTAAGTATCTACAGATTGTGTTCTTTGATAAAATTCGTTCTTGTGGGTAAACTTAAGACTACTCTCAATTCTTTGACAAAGTCACTGGGTTTTTATGCTTCCAAGACCAGAGAATTTTCTTCATTTCTTTCTAAAGCTTTAAAAAAGCCTCCCTTTTCTTATAAGAACTCCTCTTCTATATGTGAGAACAGATGAGGCTCAAGATTAGTAGTGAATGTAGAGTTGAACATAACTTGTGAGTTAGGACTTTAATTAAGGGACCAACTTTATCAAAATTTCACATAGACCCATGGAGAAGCTAGAGTTTATGATCAGTATGTAATTTTTTTTAATATCCTAGAGTGAGAGGGTGTCTTCTGTCTACAACTTTACCAAGCTAACAGTCTTTTGAAAGCAGGAAATTTAATTTCCCTCAGGACCAGGGAGCATAGATGCATAAGGAAAAACAAAACAAAACAAAAAACCCCTACAGAGACAAAAAATAAAACAGACAAAAAACCAAACCACAACAAAACCCCATCCCAAATAATTTTAAAATTTCCATTAGAGGAAAATAGTCTATTACACAAACAGCTTTGTTAAAAAAAAAAAAAAACCCAAAACAAAACAAAAAACTCCAGCAACAAACAACACACCTCACCCTCCAACAATCTGGTATTTGAAATGTAGTTTATTCTAGAGTATCAGCTCACAGCTATGGAAAAGAATGCAAACCAACAGAGGCTAAACCTGCTTCAAAATGCACCTCCTAAAGCAGTGTCTGCCCAAAGTGATAAGAATTACGACCTCATGCATTAGATATTTGGAGACAAGACAGAATACACCTAATACACCAAATTACCATATATACCTTTTCAATCCACAGTGTGGATTGAAACAGGATGTGAAATGGAGCACGGAAATAAAGGAAGACAAGAATCACAGGAATAGAAAGAATGGCCACAGAACACTTCCAGGTCAGCTCAAAGAATATGTACACTGAGCTTTGCGTCGAAAGCCTCAGCATAAAGCAAGTGGACGTACATTTTTGAAAGAAAAAAAAAGAGAAGCGAGGTTGGGGAAAGGACTGGTTGAATTTTATGACATATAACTCTAAGTTAACATGATAATGTTAGATAATATATGCAAAGCTAGTGAACAACACAGACAAAATAATGGATCCAAAATTTCAAATAAATTTCTACCACTCTGTGTCACAATAAAGTATTTTCTTCAATAAATGAGCTATGTTGACAAGACAGGTTAATGTTGAGAAGAAAGACATACATTTTTTTATGTATAAACATACAGTTGATTATTTATTATAACCAGCTACAATAAACTATATTTTAAGTGTAAAACCTACACTTACAATTACACAAAGCAGTTAAATTTTAAAAAAAAATCAAGTCCTTTTCCTTAATCCTTATTAAAGAAATAATTTCCCATTGTCTTCATTTGTCAAATTTTAAAAGGACAAAGACAGTCATAGAAGATTACTGCAATACATTTTAGTACAACCTATCCAAACACATCAGCATCCATAATGCAAAATACTAGATCTGAGAAGGCAGTGTCAGATACCCTTTACTAAAAGTTATTGCTTTCAGTCACATTGTGAGCAAAAACACTGTTCAAATAAAAATCTTTGGATTATAGCACACCTGTTTTCTGAACATATTACAATTCAGGTTTCTAGAAATTAAATTTTAGGACACTAGCTGAAAAGATTACTTTAATCTCATAAAAATTAAAATAGAAAACTAGTACTTCTCAAATTTACCTCATACTACTTCTTGTAGCTAAAAGGTTGTCTTTCATTTAATGGCAGCATCTTGAAGAAGGACTTCATGAACTTTTTAACATTAGCTATTTTTAAAAGCTGTCATTTTGATCTGAGTCAAATGACAACCTCAGCAAAAGGTTCTTCCTCCTCCTAGCCTTCTAGATTCAGTTAGAAGAGCCTGGCTGAGGAAACAGAACCAGGTAATACACATTAAGTAGGACAAGATGGTGAATAGCTTTAGACTGTTTTGTTTCTTCTGGTTATTTTTGGAACGCAATGCCTTTGGTTACTGGTATGACATCAGTCATTAGAAGAATACACAGATGCCTGGCTTACTACTGCCAAACTTGTATCAGCCAAGAGACATATACATCTGATTTCATAATCTTATGTTGAGATTTGCTGGGTTTATTTAGCAGCAAGCCTGCAAACAGTTAGAAAAAGTTAGTGACTATTTTAAGGTAATGCCCTCCTCCTTTGTACAGCTCAAAGGAGAATGAAGCTCCAGTGGAGAATTGGAAGGATGAAAAACAGTAGTATCACTGACAAAATTACTGTTTTTATTAAAGCCAAAGCCTGAGTTCAGAGAATGAGATACTGAAATAATTTAAGTGCTTAGAAGCTACTCAGGGCTAGAAGTTGCTGTACCAAAAAAATTACTTATGGCAAATAACACTTCTATGCATGTATTAGATGCAGTTCACCTCTAACTGTACTTCTAGACATTAAAGAATAAAGTATGCGTAACCAAGAGGTTGCATGACAATACAGTAATATACAAACAATATGCAAAGTGATGCTGCTGCCAAATACACTTTTACTGTGCTTGAAGAAAGCACAAAACCACAATGTTTAATATTAAATTGCAACCTGACTTCTCCTAAAGAAGTGCTAAGTCTGTCAATTTGAAACAAATTCTTTGCACATTCATGATATTTCAAATACCAACAACACCATCAAAAAAACAACACCAAAAAACCCATCAGACTATCTTCTGCTGATACATTTTTGTAAGGTCTGTCAAATCAAAACTCCTTACAGGACTGAGTACTTCAGAGTGCTGTGCCCATACTAATTTACAAGTGTATGAAATAATTAATCTATAAATACCTTGTACAGTTACAGAGTTCAACTACTGATTTCCTTTTTCAAATATACATAAAAGACTCTCCAGTTTTCAACTTTTACATCTGAAGGAAAGCATTTCAGTATTGCATTCTTAACTCTGAATTGGCACTTCCATCTAAAAAGAAAATTGCAAAAAACTTCTTTCATAAAGCAGTACTTAGCTGAAAACAGTAACAATAACAAACACCTAAATCAATATATATTCAAAATATTTCTTAATTTTTTAATAAAGTTTATATTGTCCTATATAAAACCAGCTAAAGGTTGGCAGATTTTAAACTTCATGGGTGTTGCAATATCAGGTTTCGTTTATGTCCTGAATGTTCTTCCTTCTTTAGTTTTTAAATGTTGATATGTTGTTAACATTGACATTAGTAGTAAAATCCATGTCTTTCCAGTTTTTCTTTAAACATCCTTAAAGTGTTGATGTATGGTATTTAAAGCTGAAGTACAGACGAGAGCAGTAACATCCCACAGTCTTCCCGCTCCTTGTAACTCTATATTATTTAACTTTGGCAGTGAATAATAAACAAGAGGATGCCTATAGAATCTTAAGGATCTTTTCCAACCTCATGACTCTTAAGATCAAGTCCAACTGTAAACCTAACACTTGCCAGTTCACCACTAAACTATATCCCCAGCTGCCATGTCATTTATCTTCTCCCCTAGTTTATTTATTTATCTTTTAATTTTTATTATTCTTTTGGATGCTTGTAAAATGAGAAGGAAAAAAAAATCAAACCAAAATAATCTCCGAGAAGCTGATATATCCACAAGTGTATTAAAGAGGCATTTTAGACTAGTAACATATGTGAATGTGTGATCAGACAGTTTTTCAACATCACACTTTCAACTACACACACATATAGGAAATATCTTTAGAACATCAAGTTATCGGTGGCCTCAGAAGAACTCTGAGTTACCAGTCAACCATTAAAACTATGTGGGTGGAGAGCAAAGGAATTCATTTGAGTATATTTCTTTTTTACATTAAAAAGATTTCATTCTTGTCCTCCTTCTTTCTTCTTGATGTCTTGTGATAAAAGACTGTAAAGTCATTGACCCAATTCACACATCACAACACTGAGCTCTAAAACATGCCCACATCAGGTCAACAGAGAACCCCTGCAGTCTTACAGGTTTGCAATGATAATGAAGGGAAGAACCATTTGAGAGCTGTATGATCCTTATTAATCATCAAATTCCATAATTTTTGTCCTACAAAATGTGGATGGTAAGAAAGACCTCTTCAGGTCTAACTTATAAGCCACAGCTGCTTTAAAACAATTCATAGTGCATCAACTAGAAAGTATTCAAAGACAATAACTGAGGATTTTATTGAAGTTCTGAAGAAGATATTGAGAGCCTGAAAGCTCTACTTACTTCTGAACTATATCAGATGTTATTAAAGACATGACATTTTTACCCAGTTCCATCATTCTCCTTATACTATCATGGGTACAGAAAACTCCTCCTCCGTGAATATCCCTTGCTAAGATCATAATTACCGCAGAATAAGGACACAGTAGGAATACCACACAGAAAGAGTCTGACAGGGAAGATGGAGAGACTACACCAACATGATTTAAAATAAAAAAAATCTTAAGACAGTTATACACAATATTTCTGGAACAAGTTTCTCATTTCCTACCTGAGAAGTCTTTCCCTTCTGAGAGGACTTAATTCAGCTATCTTTGGAATAATTAACACACAACAAAGTTAAATATTTCCAGAGAAATGTAAATTAATTGAATATCTAATATCACATTTTCAGATCTTTTAGTATTTGCTACTGTTTTTAATGTAGTAACATAATATTTATTCACACATTACCAGTTAGAATAATATGTAAAATACTGACATTAAAATACATACTTAAATCACGCCCGCCTCAAAATTTCAGTTCTTTTCATGCAATCCTAGAACTGTTACAAACATTGGCCTACTGCCAGTGTTAACACACATTGGAGAGATGACATAAGGCTGCTTAAAAAGCTAAACCCCAAGTTTTTACAAAACTGTTAATGGCATCAACTACAACATGATGACAGCTACCATCAAAACAGTTCTACAGGCATTTTTAGATTCTCATGTCTTCTCTGGTTTTAAGGGCTCCTTTTTTAAAAGTTTTCTTATAATTTTATGCATAATGAACCTTCTGCAAGAGGTTTAGTTGTTTTGCTTCCTGAGGCAGAATACTTCCAAATAAAAACTGACAAAGTTTCACTGGAAATATTTTGTTAAGAATCGTTTATATAAGTCAAACCTTACAACTCTTACTTCCATAGAACTGCATTTTGTGATAGCTGAGGCAGACCTTTAACCATCCCAGAAAAAGAGTACACACAACAAAAAACATAAGCATCTGAATTAAAGATCCTCAAATTTGTTCTTCAGTCTTTGAAATATATTTACTATCTACATCCCCCAGAAACTGACTGGATTAACAACAATATTAATGCCTATTGTCTACGTACTTCTTTCTAACACAGGAAGATAGAAGGAAAATCAGATTTTGTTTCCCAAATATAGGCAAGAAGCTGTTGGAAGAACTGAGAACAGAAGTCAGGTCTCAAGAGTCTTGGATTCTAGTTTCTTGTTTATTCAAGGATGACATGCCTTGGTTAACTTTGGTACCATCGTCTTTGAACTGATTTTTCTGGAACCTTTCCAAAACTGAACCATCAAATTCTAAGTATGTACCAAGGAAAAACATTAGTGTTTTACACAGTTTCTTTGTATTAAATAGACAAAAATGCTAACTGTAGGGTAGAGATCATCTTCATGGCACTTACAGACTCTTCTTCCAGAATCACACAATAGATTGGGCTGGAAAGGACTGTAAGGGTCAGCCAATTCCAATCCCCCTGCCAGAGGCAGGGACACCTTCCACACCACCACACTGTTCAAAATCCCATCCAGCCTGGCTTTGAACATTTCCAGGGATGGAGCATCCACAGCTTCTCTAGGCAACCTGTTCTAGTGCCTCGTCACCCTTTCAGTAAAGAACTTCTTCCTCATAGCTAATCTAAATCTATCCTCTTTCAGTTTAAAGCCAATTTCCCTTGTCTTATCACTACAGTACCTTATCAAAAGTCCCTCTCCAGCCCTCTTGCAGGCTCCCTTTGGGTACTGGAAGGCTGGCTGCTCTGAGGGCTTCCCAGCGCCTTCTCTTCTCCAGGCTGAACAAGCCCAGCTCTCCCAGCCTGTCTTCATAGGAGAGGTGCTCCAGCCCTCTGAGCATCTTTGTGGCCTCTTCTGGACTCGCTCCACAGCCTTCTGATGATCTTCTGAGCCCTTCTCTGGACTTTCTCCAGCAGGTCCACATCTTTTGTGTGCTGGGGACCCCAGAGCTGGACACAACACCCAGACAGGGTCTCAGGAGAGTAAAGTAGAGGGGGAGAATCAGTTCCCTTGACCTGTTGGTCACATTCCCTTAACGCAGCTCTGGATACCGGGTTGGTTTCCTGGGCTGCAAGAGCACATTGCCAAGTTATATTTTCTCATCAACACTACCAGGTGTTTCTTTCTCATCAGAGCTGCTCCAGTTAATGTAAAATTTATGCAACAAATATCATACAACCAAACCAATACTGAAGAGTCTCTTTTTATAGTTCCAGCACAAATCATGCAGCTATTCTGTAGGAGTCAAAGATTTATGTTGATGTCACAAAACTTGCACAACAGACTTTACAGACATACTTAGGATATGGATTTCTCAATCACAAACATGCAAGCTACAATCTACATCACAAAGAAAGAAAGAATGAAGAAAAAAAAAAAAAAAAAAAGCAACACCCCAACAAATCCAAAATGAGAAACAAGCCACCTGAACTCTTGTGGGAATCATGAAAACTAATGCCATTCTCTCCTACTGATGTAAGCATGGCAGTACCTTGCTTTTTGTTTCTAATCCAGTTGTCTTATGCAAACTAATTAAATATATATGTATATTTTCATCTGCAGCAGGCATAATTCAACACTGCATTAGCACTCCTGCATGCAGTAGTACAAATACATATATGCAATCTCATAATCGCAGTTTATTTCTTGTTGGCTTTAATCTTCGTGTCAGATGCTACTTTATCCCAAACTGGTACACAGATCTTCCGGAATGCCTGAAAATAAGGAGCTTATACTGAAGAGGAAGACCTAAAATTGCTTCAGTTACAGTCTACTGCAGTCTTTGAACATGACATGAAGTATCATCTTGGTTTTTTTAGACCTGCATTTCTAACCACTTATTTTACCTTCCCTTCCCCTGTGAATTAAGCATATTAAAGTTAAATCAAGTAAGTCTTTCTCTCCCACCAAAAAGTAAAACTATAGTTAAGTACATGAGAAGTGTTTTGCTTGGTGAAATGGATTCATACCTTATTTTGCCTCACTACGAATTACTGATTAAATCTGGTTATTAAACAAATTTCACCTTTTACTTTGTGTTCCTGTATTGTTTTGACTAAAACATCACATTCCCTTTAAGTAAAGCAAAAACATAACTGAGGAATCCTAATTTTGGAATTTTACATTTAATTCATGAGTGACCCTCATCCTCTGTGGGGAAAGCATTTTCTTCTGCTCCTACTCACAGCTCATAATAAAAACTGTACAAGTATAGGCAAAAGTAAACTATGGAGTCACATTTCTTTTGTCAGAATACAGAACCTGTCTGGATAACTTCACTGTGTGTACTCCTTGGATAATGAATATTTGGATTTTCTTTTACTACACTATTTTGGTGGGTTTGTTTTAACCTGGTAAAAACCAGGTTAGGTTCATCCAGCCAAGAAGTGCCTTCTGCTGTAAATCCACGGGGGGAATTATTATGTCTTCAAGATACTCTTAGAGTTAGAACACAAATTAAATAAACGGATAAAACAGTTGAAAGACATGCGAGAAGTACCTTATATGTAAGACACTAAACAACTTGAGAAGCACAATTAAGAAGTGGTACTCCTAACAATAAATTCCTAGATTACTGAAGAGTAACTTTATGCACAAATGCTGGTAAAGCATTTGACAAAGCTAGAACAGCAGAATTTGGTCAAAAGACCTAAACAGAAATATCCTAAAATCTTTTTTGCAACACCTGACTTCAAGGATTCTTCTGCAAAATGAAGTTAATTCTTCTCTGACAGTTAAGTCTCACTTAGGGAAATTAAGTTTATTATGATAATATTTTTCCCCTGTAGCTTGAGTCCTTTCCCAAGGACTAATTTTAGATCATACTTCACCCACAAGTTTCTATAATTCTTTTAAGCCTCCCTTCCTGAAAGATCAAGTAGGTCAACAGAAATCCAGGACCTAAGCCCTCCAGCTAAAAAACTGTCAAAATGTGCACCTCCACCTTACTGAAATACATCTTATACAATACCTTTAATCTTAATCCTAATCTTAAAAGTTGTAATATTATTGTTGCAATAGGTGCAAGAGAAGTATTTTTATATACACCTTAGTTTACATTTAAAAGCACTATTATTCACTCCAGACCTTCACTCAATAGAAAGATCAACTGATTTCCCAAGCTTTCTCCCTAAAACTTGAAAACAGAACACAACATACAAACTAAAACACTGCCAGAATCTGCAAGTCACTGGGACTTGCACATACAAGACTCCAGCCCTGCAAAAGCCTAGTTCACTTGCAAACTCCTAGCATAAACGCATAGTTTGCAATTATTTGAAATACAGGGCAGAAAACAACTCACAGATTTTATTTACACTAATCTGAAGTCTCTGTCGGGACAGACTTGCATACAATATATAGAATCTTAGATAAACTCTATCGTGGATCATAAAAAAAAATTTAAAAAGTATTTACTCTCACTCTCTTTGCATTTTCCAACACAGGAGTTCAAAATATTTCAGCACCATGCATTTAAATCCATAATTAGCTCACATCCACCTCAAGATATCTGACGCATAGTAAGTGAGAGTGCACAGGGCACATGCCCAGTGATGTGGAACTCACAGGTCATACACAAATGACTTCACATCAGAAGTGGAATGCTGTTTCTGAAACTATAACTGCTGGGTAATTTCCTAGAGAAAGTAAGGGAAATATATCAATGGCACACACACAGATATAAATTCTTCTTTGAAAGTATTACTTTACATATGCACCTAGGCCTTAACGTAAGCCTAAAACACATTCAGGGTCTCCAGGTGCTTTTTACATGTTTTAAGGAACACAAAGCTGTAGTAATATGTTTAATGTTTTACTTCTTTATTTGTATGCACATGGAGCAAAACCAAGGAGATCCGTCAGCTTATTTTAGTTCAACTTTTCTCTTTATGGAATTAGAGTTCCACTGATGCATCAAAAGAAATTGGACTTTGAATTCAAGGACAAGATACCCCTCAGTTTTCAGTTCCCAACACATTAAGGTGCACAGTGTGCCACGATAAATACTATTTTTAACTGGTCAATGGTGCATCAACTGTACATAAATGTGAACTGTCTCCACTATGAGCCTGCCAGCAGTCTTCATGCTCTTCACTCTTCGTTCCAACGAAATGTCACCTTCATCCATTTTAGCATACATGTTAAGAATACTGGCAGTTCCCACAGTGCTTTAAAATTACCTTTAAATGTTTTAGCTATTAAATTCCTGACAAAAAATACTTCTTCTGCTTTCTCTTTAATAAAGAGAATCTGCCTCTCATTTCCTAAATAATGTCATTTGCCTACAGCTTGAGCATCACACAAGAGAGATTACAGCATCAAAGCATTGTTTTAAGTTATTCTAACTAAATCACATCTGAAACATTGGGCCTGCCGCCTTAGCAATACGCTTTAAGAACACCTCCTAGCTTGACTCTGGCCTGTCACAAAGATACAATTTATTCTCTAGGCTGGGGATGACATAATGAAAACTGTTCAGTCAGCAACAGCAGACCAGAAATTTTCTCACACTTCACCCTCACCATCTAAGGCATTTAAGCTATTACCGGACACATTAAATAACAGCACTTCGCAAAGGAAAGGCAAGCATCACTTGAATTTCTCCATCTAAAGAGACTCGGAGAAGGGCTTATAACAGGGCTAGAAGAGAGGCTACAATTTCCACAGAAGAAATAACCAGTACCAGCCAGGGATCCGCTCCCGCACACCGGGATACCTGGCTGTGCCAGGCGGGATTCGGACACCACTAAGGGGGCCCGGTACTGCGGCAGCTCCCGTGCGCGGCTCCTCTCCAGCCCCGCGGCTCCCGGACCGCCGGAGCTCTCCCCGCGGGACTACGGCGCGCTCCTGCCCGCGGCGGCCGGGGGATGCTCCCGGGGACCGAGGGCGCTCCAGGCTCGGCCTCCGGGGTACAAATCCGGCCGCAACCAACCCGGATTTGACATCAGCCCCGACAGTCTGCCCCTCTCCAGGCCCATCGCTACCCGCATGAGGGCAAGGAGCGAAAGGAAACAGAGCGGAGGAGGAAGACACCCGAGGCGGCGAAGGACCCGGCGCGCCTCCCTCCCCTTCGTCAGCCGGGCGATCTTCTTGCTCATTTTGAAGTGC
>VXBC01004462.1:517983-613044 GCA_013399945.1 Ploceus nigricollis | reverse complement strand
GGTCGGGGTCCAGTCAGCGCTGTCCCTCAGCGGCAGGACTCGGGCCGCGTGCGCCAAACGCCCAAGGCTTCTCCTCGTGCGAAGCCCTGAGCATGTGGGTGGGATGCCCAGGGCAGGGCACTACGGTGCGGGGTGTGCGAGTGGATGGAGCTGGTACCCGGGGTCGTACCGGTGTGAGCGTAGGACGTGCCGGCCTTTCGTAGCTGGAGGTGGCACGGGCAAGGAGCCAATGGAAATTGGAGCAGGTAGCACGGGACTGGCACGGTTAGCTCGGGTTTTGAAGGAAGTTAGGGGCTGGCCGCTTTTCCTGGGCAATTAGCGACAGGACGAGAGGATAGAGTCTTAGGCTGCTCCAGGGGAGCTTTAGGATGGACATTAGGAGGAATTTCTTCACGAAAAGGGTGATAAATATTGGAATGGACTGTGCAGAGAGGTGGAGGAGTCACCGTCCCTGGAGGTGTTCAAGAAAAGACTGGATGTGGCACTGAGTGCCGTGGTCAGGTTGAAAGGTGGTGTTCGCTCACAGGTTGGACCCCATGATCTCAAAGGCCTGTTCCAACTAAACTGATTCTATGATGAAACGCTCACAAATGCTGGGATGACCCAGCCAGCAAGTGGGGAGGCATCCAGCTGAGCCAGCCAGTCTCTCCTGGGTCACAGGCACTGCTTCTGCAGCGCACAGCCACGGGCCAGCAGACTGATGGACATGGAACAAAGGTTCCTGCCAGAGGGGATTCACAGCTGGATTTAGCATGACCTTTAGGTTGGGTTTGACTGCTCTCTTTTTCGGTTCCCATCCTGTGGGACTCCTGAGAACTGCCACCCTCTTAAAGAATTTAACATCTCCTTGCT
Organism: Ploceus nigricollis; assembly: GCA_013399945.1. Taxonomy (NCBI): domain Eukaryota; kingdom Metazoa; phylum Chordata; class Aves; order Passeriformes; family Ploceidae; genus Ploceus; species Ploceus nigricollis. The sequence goes on along the minus strand of VXBC01004462.1, from coordinate 612,192 downwards.
AGGCTCTGGCCTTGTGAGAATATATATATTAATGTGGTTGGACACATCTGATTCCCAGATTAACAGCCTCTGCACTCTTACTTTACAGAGTCCTTGGTACTCTCTGTTGAGTAGTTTATCTTTTTACTGCTTTTTTCCCTGCTCTAAAAATCTCTGCCTGCATTCTTTGTAGGCAGGCAGAGATATCAAACAGGCAAACCACAAAAATATACAGCTAAGTCTGTGGTTCTTGGCAATGTAATAGAGGAAAGTATCACTTAGAATTTGCAAATCATAGAAGTAGGTGGAATAGTAAAGTATAAGAAGAGATCCATATTACAGAGCAATGTGCCTCACTTGCTAATAGAGATGAGTGCTTGTATTGTATGATAGATAACCAACTAAACCCGAACTGCCAGTGCCAGCCTGAGGTCATGGGGTAAATGAGGTTCTTTGATGCATAAACTGGTCACTGTCCAGAAGGCACAATTAGATATTGCTACTATTTTACAGATTGATTGTGAGAGTATGAGAGAAATACTTGCATTGAGTTCTGCAATTTACATGCATCAACACACTAGAAAGGTCTTCAAAAAGGTCAGAAGTTCTGGGAAAAGTCCCTTATAATGAAAGAAATAATTAACCCAAGCTATTTCGGATAACAAGGCAACTAAGAAATAATTTAATCCCAATCTGAAGTAGCTGTGTTGCCTGAACTCAGAATTTGCATTGTCCAGGAAATTCTGACACCAATTTTTTTTTCCTTCTGAAGTGGCCCATTCTGGCAACAGAAAACAAAGGACAGATGGTGCCTACCCAGGCAGCGATTCATACAGATGAAATACAAGGGGAAGAAAGAATATTAGGAGCATCTGTTTCAAATCTGTGTCCATAGATTACATCCATGAATAGCACATACTGCTAATTCAGTTTTATCAAATTAAAAAATAATTCAGTGGCAGAAGAGACTGTGATTTTTCATTTCTAGGAAGGTCAAACTATTAATTAAAGTAGTAGACTGATTGTGGAGGCTTGATTACAGGTAATGGTTGTGTCTGGCTGCAGGTATGACATTACGCAAACTTCTTAATTCTCATGTAAAAAGACATGTTCTTTAATGTACCTAATAATGCCCCAATATGAAGGAATGGCTGGCTCAATTTATTAGTGCTCCTAGAAATCTCAAGAGTTACAGAATATTTTAATTTTAATTTTAATCTACACATTTTAAATATTTTTGATAGATTTATTTTTAAATAAATTAGAGCAGTTTGGATTTATTAATATTTCCTCTGATACAGAAAGCCTTACTGTTTTGTTTTTCAGTTTATTTTAGAAACCACTTTTGCTGTAGTTCATATTGGCCCCAAATAATTGTTTCTCAGCATTTTAAAGTGACTTTTATATGGCCACGCTTATATATGTTTGACGAAACAGTCAAATGTGTTCAATTTTTGTCTCCTTCTAGTGAGATGCCAAATACTAAGTTTTGCCTAGGTGATTTTACATTTTTTTAAAAAGTGATTAAATATTCTTTGTCCATACTTGTACCATTTAGTAATTAACTTATTCAGATTTTTTCAAGGTTCTCTTTACACATTTTATGCCTTTAGAGCTCAGATGGTGACTGCTAAGCTCTTTTCCTTTCAGGTCTGCACGTGTAGGATAGAGCCTGTTTTCTTTAAGGTTGCTGATGAAAAGGAACATGATGCAGCAGTGCAGTCAGGATCCTAGTGGGTTTTTCCCTTGGTGGATTTAATGTCTCATCAGTACAGTAGGATCTCTAGGTCTCAAGGTCTGCCAGGGCCTGGGCTGAGGCCATCCAGAGGCAAATGAGGAGATGGCGCTCAGGGTTTGCTGAAGGGTGCACAAAGCCGTGGAACAAGGCAGGGCTCCTGCCGCGGATCATTGCTCCAGAGCTGCGCAGTGAAACCTTTGGTGTTTCTGTCACCACGGGGTTACATAAGTGAGATACAGTTTGTATCTATCCAGTGTCTCCATGGGATTATGGACACTATGTAGGAGTGCTCTTGGTGTATGTATACGGAACATTTTTTTTTAATTTGAAAATATGGTCAGTGAATATATGCTTTAAGGTTGCATTTTTTTATACATTTGCTATGGATATATAGCAGCATGTGGAAAAGACTTTGTGCTTTTGCTTTCTCTGATGTAAAATCAGCAACACTGCCTGTGTGGAAATCTACCTGTGCCTTTATTTGTATCCTGCTGCCTATCTATGCATCTGCATATTTGCAGTTCAAATGTTCTGGTATGTGTGTAATGTTTTCTAAAATTATGAAATATCATCCCTGAGGTTTGCAAAACCAGGAAAAAATGTCGTTTACACTCAATCTGCTGGGAATATTAGGGATTACAGATTTCTGTGTGCACTAACCCTCCTTTATTTACCTCATCATAGCTCTGACTAAGATAAATGTGTGCAACCACTGTATGCCTTATTTTCAAGCCATAGGCACAAAACTCCCTCTCTGATTCTTTATAGACAGAAAGTGTTACAAGGGGTAAGCTTGCTTTGAGATAATGTCTTTTGACAACTCTGAAGATGTCAGGAAGTCGGCAGCTTTTTCTGAAAGACAGTTAACGAAAAATTTGACCTACTGGTCTTTGCAGGTTTGTGCTATTTAATTTGTAAGCCTGCAGCTACAACTCTGAACAGAATTTTCAAATTTTTTTGCACATGTGCATGAACAAAGTAACTAAATACTTAAAAATATGAAATATAGGACCTAGTTACTTAAAATACTGAGATTCTTTAAAAAACCATCTTTATTTCTACCAGAATTCCAACTAATAATTTATTATATACATACCTTCCGTTTGTATGCAGGTTTAATTATTTTCATAAAGTAAGAATTCTTTATTCATTTAAAAGAATAGTATAAAATATTCAAAATAACAACACAGTTGAAACATATCTGTCATCCCTGCTTTAATTTTCTGGTCCAAACAAACCTGGTGGAATATAATAACTGAATAAGCCCATGGTGTCCTACTTTAACATAAAAACCTCATTGCTAAGGCTGAGGTTAATCTAGGATGCTGAGGTTTCTGTGTAAGAAATCATGCAAAACCATTTTGTTTTGAAAGTGTACAAGTAACAAAGGCTGCTTCTGTTAGCTATAGATAATTATATACAGGGCCATATTTCCACATCTGTAAAGGATCAGAGTACCCAAAATTGTCTCGCTATAGTTGCCCATACGATCATGAAGAATATGTGGGGGGAGGAGAGGAACCAAACAAAAAAAATTAAATATCCTCATAGCTTTGAAATAATCTCATGACCTTTTAATTTGTGGGTTAGCAAGACTGTGATTTATGGAAGATGAACAATCAGACCAACATTTCAGGATACTTCATCTGAGTAGTTCAGTCATTACCTTCTTGCCTCTGTGTATGCAAGTAAGATTTCAGTCAATATGACCCAGTGGCACAGGGTGACAGACACAGGTTTATGACTCTGCCTGGTAGATCTTTGCTTTTACATCTTTTTGGTTTTATAATTTTGTGGCTCTACACTGACTTGGCCTTCAAAGCTTGAAAGACTCGACCCCTGCAAATCTTGAACTAATATGTATATAAAACCTGGCATAAATTGAATTTTTCGAATAAGAAAGCAGAGAATGGTGAACACCTATCTGATACAGATAAAGTTGTTGTCTTTATTATGTCTTTTTGCCCATCTAGAAAACTGTTAGTGTGAGGAAAATAATTTAGGTCACCAAATCCTAAAAGGAATGATGCCATTTCGTGTATGTGTCCCTAATGGAACTACTGTCAAGATATGATGAAGGAGAGAATACTTTTGCCTGCGACTTGTGAACAAGCATGTTTGAAAGATTGGGGTTTTTTGCTGATTATTTGGAAAAAAATTTTCCAGATACTGTAAAGATGTGCACTGGCACACAGAAAGATTCCCATGAGCAACTATCTCCAGATATTTCTCTCTTTCTTTAAACCGAGTTATACCTTGTCTTGCACAATATTTTCATCCTCACATGGAGGATATATCCTCACATGCAGTTGGAGGCATATGGGTTTTTATTAGAAAAATTAACAATAATCCACTCTTTTCCATCAATTGCTTTTAATCAGTAAAGACATTTATATTATTTTAATTTCAAGCACAAAGGAGTAGTTAAGGTTCGAAAGGTCGAAAAAGATTGATAAGAAAAGTCTAAGGCTCTTTCTTCTGATATAGCTCTCACTTTGAATACTTCACTCATAAGTTGTCGGTTTTTAAGCTTGCACCCACATTTTTTTCAGCAAAGAAGCTTTGTTTTAAAGAAAATAAAAATTACAGAGAAAACTATTTTACAGACAAAGGAAAAAAAAATCAAACCAAACCAACAAAACCCCAAAGCAGCAGAAGAAGCAGGAACAAAAGTAATGCTTTGGGAAAAATATCTCAGTGCTTACACCTGACTATGCTTTAGAGAGAGAAGTCACACAAAGGAAGTGTTGGTTGAATCCCTCAATGCTTTTCTGGAAGTTGCTGAGATACAGCTGGGGAAAAGACGCTTCAAGAGTCTACCTAGTGTAAAACAATTTTCTCTTCTTTCGGAAAAGATCTCATACATTTGTGTTCTCTTCAGCTGCACAGATGGGGAAGACTGGATGAATCCTCAGTTAAGTATGAATCCTACTGTTTCTGTTAGCTCTTATAACTTTTTCTTCAAGTATTGTCAAGTACTATTTCAGTCTGGTCCCTTTCTAGTTTATCAGGGCAGGAAAGCTTTTGCCAACATCAAGAAAGCAGCCACACACATAAAAAAACCAACTTTCCTGATTTTCCCATCAAAACAGAGAACTGAACCTATCAGTGCTCACCACTGGACAGAAAATTAATAAAGCAACTGGTCATTACAAAGCCGGAAAATTCATGTAAATGGTAATAGTACCTGTACAGAATATTTTGTGCCATCCATCTGCGCCAAGATGCAGTATGTAACCCTATGGAACCTCTCAGTAACAGGCTTTTAGTAATGAGTCACTTCATTTCTGGCTTAGAGACAGTATTTTGGATGACAAAATATACTGTTTGAAGTAAGCCTTCTCACTAAATAATGTTTTATTTTGCCTTTTCTTGAGGTTGTTGAGTTTGTTTTTTTAATACACGGTGCACATTAAGTTGTCAATAAAGTCCTTCAATAGGATATGACAGTCCTTATAGTATTCCATGTCACCTGCAAAGATTTAACATATAAGCTACTGCATTGAGCTTCCTCTTAACAAGGTTTCTCATTTTATGTTGTTCTCCTTTTTTAACTTATGGATGTTATTCAGGTATTAAAAATTGGACCTAAAACTGGGAAGCTGGAAGCTTAGCCAAGGGCGAGTACATCAGAAGAATGGTAGATGGACAGGAGGAAAGGAACAGAGGGGCCTTGTAGTTAAGTTTGAGCCCTCTGAGGCAGGGTTGGCCTTCATGACAAGGAATAAGAGGCCAAAGAATATGATTTTCAAATCAGGCCTGCCCAGCAGAACTCTCACAGTGAATTTAGCAGATATTAAAAGAACTACCACCCTTTCCTGCACAACTTTTGTAAATCAACCTGGTTGATTTCACTCCCTGAAATATGTCAAACCAAATCTTGACTTTAATGTTTCAAAGAAATCTTTCTAGATTAATACTACAAATAAATTTAGGGATGCAGAGAAAGCTTCATTTAATTTCTCTGTTAAAACTCAAGTTGTAGATACATTTCTGCACATGAAAATGCAAATTTATCAACATATGTTAAATCTAGCATAATTTCTATTATGTGGAATTATCTACTGCAGAGGAGATGTCCAGTCTTGCATTCCACATTGGAATATAAATCTAATCATCTGCCTAAGATATTTTTATTCAAGTAGGTTAGAAGGCATTTTTTGTTTTGCTCCTGGACAAAATAGCAGGTAGAACAAAATTTGATCTATTAAGTAAAGTTGAATTTGAAAGTCTTATTGTTAGTCTGTAAAAGACTGTTAGTCTTTTACATTCTTATGCTCCTCTGATAATAACTCATTAAGGAGACTGTTCAGATTAGAAAATGAATACATTTCACTTAATTCAATTAATACAGTCATATTAATCTTTGTTACAATGAAAGCATTCCTATTGAAAGGAGCAGTGACCTTTAGTAGACTATTGGAGTTTCTCCCAGGGATGCATTAAGTAATCTTACTAACTTCTGTAATGTTCCTCTAAGGACTTAATTAAATGGAAGGGAGTGCCATGAGTGAGGCTGTCTTGTTTCTGGTGCAAGTGCTACAGTGAGCTCAGAAAGGAGACAAATACAAGGAAATCTGCATGGCCTTTTAGTAGCAACTGGTAAAGATTGCTTTGTTATATTAATGTGACTTCCTCAGCTCAATCCTGGCATTCCTTTAATATGGTGGATTTGTTGTACAAAAATGTAATGCACTTATTCTCTTTTTGGAGCAAAAGCAGATTTATAGGTTAAAATATAAAAATCATTCTGACCAATAAAAATATTATCCAGATTAAAAACGTGATAAAAAATTCTAAACAACTGTGATTGAGAGTAAGACACAGACCTTCCTGGGAAAATCTGGCTGGCTGATGATGTTTTTTTGATTTTAGCATCATTATTGCCACTTGGTGTTTATTACACCTATTGTGCATTTTGAGAGAAAAATCCTCGTTAGGAAAAAACAGCTAGAAAGACTGTCCCCTGTTGCTGAATTATGCTGCTCTCAGCACCTTGATCTAGCATCTCATACCTGTCCATGGTGCTGGACGTGACCCAGAAATGTGCATTCCCAAGCCAGAGAGCCAATTGTATCCCGGGCTGCATCCAAAGGAGTGTGGCCAGCAAGGATGATCAAATGGATGGAGCACCTCCCCTATGAGGAAAGGCTGAGAGAATTGGGTTTGTTCAGCCTGGAGAAGAGAGGGGTGGCCTAATTGTGGCCCTCCAGTACGTAAAGGGAGCCTAAAAGAAAAACGAGAGGGACCTCATACAAGAGCATGTAGTGACCGATGAGAGTGGCTCCAAATTGGGAGTAGGTTTAGATTAGATGTCAGGAAGAAATTCTTTACCCTGTAGGTGGTGAGGCACTTGAAACTGGCTGTCCTGAGAAGCTGTGGTAATACCCCACCCCTGACAGTGTTCAAGACCAGGTTGGATGGGGCTCTGAGCAGCCTAATTTAGTGAAAAGTGTCCCTGCCCATGTCAGGAGGGTTGGAACTAGGTGATCTTTAAGGTCTTTTTCAACCCAGGCCATTCTATGATTTTGTGTTTATAGGAGCACAGAGTTAAGCAGGGCAAGGATTTAGTTCACTATTTTTTATGCTGTCATTATATTGTCCCTTAGGTGTACACATTCAGATTTCAGGATGTCCATAAAATTCATGTGGTCTTGCAACAGGCATATTGGATGAAATGTAAATTTTTTTTTCATGAGGTCATCAGGGAAACGTTGGATGGGACAGCTGAAAGCCGCACTGAGTGGCATAGTTTAACTACAGTGCATGTAAGGCACCAAAAGCACCAGGACTGCTCAGGTTTTCCTTCTCCCTCAGTACCAATGGGATCATTTGGAAGCAGCCACAGAAATGCTCCAGTAGGAAAGTTCAAACAGATGGCTGGTGTAGCTCTGATCCTGCCCTCAGGGTCATTCTGCAGAGCAACACAGACAACATTTGTCATCTGTATTTCTCACTATGTTATTGGAAATGGAGATTGGTTGCTTGAAGGGTTTTACTTTGAATGTTGCTAATTAATCTGCAACATTGGTTCAGGATTTTCTGTTCCACCTACTTATCTCTGGTCTATTCCCTGACACATATGAATTCAAATTGCTGTATCTTGCCAATGTATTTTGGGGGATTTGAGCATACACATTTGGAGACTAGAGAGGATTTTGGTTATGCTTCAAGAAAGAAGGAAGATAGACTGGCGTATTTCCAGAAAATTGACAGTTGTGCTAAAATTGTGTTGAAGCCCCAAAAGCTGTGCACGAGTGTGAATATTCAAGTAAAAAGGCTTTTGTAAAGGTTTTGTTACCTTCAAATAGGCAAAGGCTTCTTTTGAAATTAAATCTATTGAAAACTACAATATTTTAAGATTTATTTGCATATGCAGGTTGCTCACTGAAGTCCCATTTTTTAGAAGTGTTGCATAGAAATTGTGGTTAAGGGAGGATAAAGAAGAGTACTTATAGATTATTACTGATCTTCAATTAAGCTGTCAAAATCAAGAAGCACAGCTCTTGATTGTGGTGTAGTCTAATGAAACTGATACAGTAACTAAAACCATCAGGGGTAGGGGAAACAGAGCAAAGTTATCTGCCCCAAATCAGATAAGCTGCAATTACTCCAAGTTCTAGTGCCCATGCTTATTATCTGGTGACTGTTCCATTATTATCCACAGTGGTGGTGATTTGAGACCTGTTTGCCAGACATCTGGATTTGAACTGAAGGGTGAAGAATTGTCATGTGTCTGGATTAAAGTGCAGCAGGCCTGAAAATTATGCTCTAATTCAAATCAGCAGCAACACAGCTTGCATTCAGCAGAATGGAGGGTTCCCTGTTCTTGACAGGGAACCTAACTCCCTCAATAATACTTAAAACTTTGGAAGGGATCAGGATTAGTGTTGCATATGCTTGCTTCTGTAAGAGATTTACTTTGGGAAAGGGCTTCCCTTGAAAGCTAAAATACATTTTACCCCAAATCAGCATAAACTTGTGTTTCAGTATATCATGCATTTACATTTCATAAAGTGCATCATATCCTGTTTGGTGCATAATGAAGCTAGTTTATAAACACCAAAATGTCAGTATTTTTGATTATTATGGGAAAAGGTTGTAAATTTATTGAAAATATTCTTAGGAATAAAATGTACAGATAATTTCCATGACAGAATAGTACTTAAATTTACAAACCATTGCTTATGAAGTTTAAAAACAGAAAAAAACAAATAAGAATAATATTTTTCCACACAAAGCATATAAAATGCTCATGAGCGTCTTTTGAAATTTATAAACACTAGGGCAAAATTGTAAAAATTATATATCACTGATAGTGGTTTTTTATATCATTATTTATTTTTACTTTACATCTTAGTTACAAATGCCTCTAATTATGATAATAAAATCTAGTTTACTTGCTTGTAGACATATCCTGTTAGATATTAAGAAAATAATTCTGAAATAATTATTACAACTCTTTGTAAACGGAGCTAGTTACGACAGTTTATTGTCTTTCATATAAATCCATGTTTTAAACATTAAAAGTTTCAAGATTTGTAGGACTAGAACTACATAAAGCTAAATAAATATTTACAACACTTAGAAAGTCATAAAACAAAGCATTTGAATATCAAGAGTTATATATCCACAAAGAATTTTTTAGTCAAAGAGTGTGATGGAGCAATGTGGTGTCTCTGAAGTAGAAAACCTGAAGGGCAAGAAAGGAATTCACATCAAGTCTTCAAGCACTGAGACTGAGCTTGGTGATTAGCGCCTCAATCCAGCAGGTACATTCTTGGCTTTGAATATTCAAGCCAGCTCTTTCAGATCAGGTTTCTCTCGATCAGAGTCTTGCCACACACTACCAGCCAAATACAGAAACACATTTCTATGAGGAATTTTTGCTATCTAGTATTTTGAGCCTACCATAACTTTCAGAGAATTTTGGAAAGGAAATCAGTCAGAGCAATAAAAAAGAGTTAAATCTTTTAGGAGCCCACTTAACCAGCAGATCTTTAGTCAAACAGTTTGTCAACACTTCACAGGAGGATAAAAGTTTTTTGATTTTGTTTTAATCAGGAGTATCATTTCTTCACAGTTGGGTTGTCCATGGCATTTGCAAACATAATTCAGGTATGACATTCATAGGGCTTAATATTAGTCCAAAGTTATTTGGTTTTGGTTTTTTTTTTTCTTGCCAAGCTTATCAGAACCAGTTAATTATCTGAGACTGAAAATCCAAAAAGCACAATAAACTTTCTAGGAATAATAACACCTTAATCTTTTGGAATCTAAAAATCTGTGAGCCTTTGAAACATAGTATTCAAAACAAACTTTGAAGAAAATAAGGTATTTCTAATATTTATGAAAAGTCCAGTTTATCTTTAAAACACTCTCATTTCCTCTAAAGTACTTTAGGAAGTGTACCTATGTAATTTCTTGTGCCAGGTTTCTGCATAGTTACTTGAGGACAACCTTTCATTTTCTAAAACCAGAGCACTGTTTTAAAGATGTCCTGTAATTAATAAACCCCATGTCTATGGAGAGCTCTATCTTCCTATGGGTTGTGCAGCTGGTTTCTGCACTGTTTGCCACAGAAGCTTTTTGATGCTGGACTACACTTTACTTAATGAATACCTACTATCTTGGGAAATTTCCTGGGGAAAGAGGTCATATGCTAGTTCCACACTTTTATATTCTAAATCATATTAGCCCTCATAAAGATATCTTAAATCTCGAACACTTGGTTTATTTCAGGGTAAAATAATTTGCCTTTCTGAACCCTTTTTTCTAAGCCAGAGCTTCTGCTGACTCACAAATGGGTCCATCATAGCTGCTGTGGCAAGCAGCTCTCAATTTGGCATGCACCCAAAACAGAGTGCAAGGCCAACCAGATATTGAGAAGTAAGCGACTGATTCTACCCCATGTAGCTGTCATACAGTGTGTTCTCTGGAGACATGTCAAATTTGCAAGAGCAGGAATTGTAATAAAAATAGGCTCAGATCATGTCCTGCAGAAACAGTGGAAAAAGCCTCGATGCTAAAAGATAAATCTCTATAATATACTAGGGTTAAAGAACACAGAGTCACCTGTAACCCATATGTGTAAGGGGGAAGAATACTAAATTGTGCTTGCCTAGGTGAAAAGCTGCTCTAATAAAACAGTGATTTCTATTATTGCTCATAACTACCCTATTTAAATTCACAGATAAATGCAGACTTCCAGTTTAAATTATAACCTACTTGACATGCACAAGAATATGATACTTGTGCTCTAAAATAAAATTCTTGGAGTAAAAAGACTGTGGCATAATTCTTACTCTACTTTTGATCAACCAGAATATCTAAGTCTAGTAAAAGATGTAAGTGATATCTGGAGAAAGCATATAGAGACTTTGTTGTCATCTGGTAGATATGCAAATTATGAAAACTACTGGAAAATGTATACACAACTGTTTTTTCATTAAAAGAGTATTTTAATTCTTCATGCAAGAAATTAATATTTATTTGATGATAATAATACATAATTCAGCTGCTAACTCTCTTCTAACATGACTCAGGGATAAGTGTCTGATCCAGAAATACTGCCCACCGCTCAAACTCACTTTTCATCACAAACCAGTTCTTTCAGAATTATCAGTCAGCCTTACATGATTATCATGCTCTTCTCTTTGTGTTTGGTTTGCAAATTGCCTTCCATTTATTTTCCTTTTCAGTCATGTAAATTAAGGAAACTATACTACTGCCTATTTTTGATTCTAGTCCTCAATTACTTTAGCTAGCCCATAAATATTTAGTTAAATTGATTGGATATTTCTTGTTGGTTTTTTTTTTTGTGAATACTTTGGTGTCCACAGCTGAGAGACTCCAGATTAGTATGCAGGTTCATGCCCTCTGTGCTGGTAAAGGAAAAATTTGTTTGAATGGGAATACATCATGGTATTTACTTCTATGCTAGACTTCCCCTTGGAGAAAGAAAAATATAATTCCAAACTGCACCTTAGAGAACTTGTTTAGCATTGTCAGAAAGTAGTATTTAGGAAAAAAAAATCAATGCACATACACTAAAAAGAATATTAAGATGCTTATTTTAAATTGCTTTTCTTATGAAAATATGAGGAACTTCCTAAATACTATGCTGTCAGTAGGCTACCAATACCTTCAATTATAAGCTGAATTAAATGCATTTCTTTTTTATTAATAAGGCTTACAGATGATTATACCTTTGTACCTGTGTATAAATAAAAATTCACTTCCATGCATATATCTTAGAATTTCTATTTCTATTTGTGCTATGTAGCCCATTTCTGTCTTCGTCATTATCATTAGGTACCCGTGCTAAGGAAACAAATACCATGCCAAACACCAAGTAATTTAAAAATCATTTTATAATAAATTACTTGAAATATTTTATGGAATATGCCATTGAAAACATGTTCTTCTCTCACACCATTTTTATAAAAGTAAAAGAGATAGGAGAAAGCCATATGCAAAAAAAAAAGATGCATTTTTACTCAGGAGAGATTAGTTCTGCAGCTCAAATTTCCATATTTGAGAAACTAAGTATGAAAAATTGAATGGGTTTGACATGGCTGAAGAGAAAAATACTAACCTCTATTTGAATTCCTGCAGCTTCTGCATTTTATTCTTCCTCAGTGAGCACAGTTCTGAAGTTGCCTTCATCAGATACTAGTCCTGGACTAGACAAATAAGCCAAACATAACTTCATTCTAGGAAAGGACCAAAATAAATTACCAGCATTGTGTTTGATAGAGACAAGATATAGAATACTGCTGAGAAACTTCTTTAACTGGCATCCAGCACTTCAAAGAATCAATAATTCTAATAGTATAAATCTAATTTAGAATATAGATGACACAGTTATTTTTTGGTTTGGCATGATATCAGAGCATCTAGTGAGACTGAAAATCCTTCTTTTTCAAAGGCAGTTTCAGATCTCCTGTTCAACCTGTATCACCTAGAGAAAACTGTTTTTATAATGCTCTTACAAGTTCTTACTGATACCAGATTCATGTTATGATCCCAAGACAAGTGTAGAGAAGAACATAATACTAATTATGAGTAATTACATAATACTAATGTAATCAAGATTTGACATCCTAACAAGTGAAAAATACATCCTAATAATTTTACATTACTTGTCCACCAAGTATTGCTACCTCACTATTATATAATGAAGCAAAGATTTCTCTCTTTTCTTGGATCCTTTCCAATTAGTTGTGATATTTTCTGTATTTCCCAAACCCTTCAGGTAGGAAGAGTGCCTCTGTACAGCAATGCCTTCCTTTGGACTTACTTTTCAGTCTTGCACACATTTATTAAAAAAACAAAACCAAAACCAAACTACAGTGGTAACAAACCAGTCATCCATGATTTCCTTCTAAGATATTTCTTTCATTATTTCCTTTCATTTTTCTCCTCTGCAGCATTTCTACTTTGGTGCCTCTGTCGCCACTTGAAAACTAACATATTTTCACACAAAAACTATAAATTTAAACTTAAAATTCATGGATCAGCTTTAAAGAAATGCACAGAGAGTTATATTTAAAATCATTTGAGAAATTATACTTGCAGTGTTTTCTGGTAAAATGACTGCTAAAAACCGGGATTACATATCATAGAAATAATTGATATATGTCTATGTTAATCCATTTTAGCATGACTTACTCCTCCATAGTTCTAAGGCAATAGATGTGTCTAAGAAGGAAAGGAATTTCATGCATTATATGCAAAACTAATTTCATGCATTTTGCTTCTCCATGCTATTTGGAAGGAAAAGACAGGGTTACACATGGAAGGCCAGGTGTTAGAGAAAACCATTTTTACTGATGACAATTCCATTCTCTGATAGCTCTTACAATGTCTTGTGGAATCTTAATATTAGACATGAAGCCAATAGACCACATCAGGTAAAAATCTCTTTATTAAACCAAAACACAACTTACTTCAAATATTTTTCAGCTAAGTAGTTACAACACAAAGTATTCGTACCCAGACAGGTTTGTAATTCTAAGCACTGCTAAAGTAATTCAGGTTAGGAGGCACCTTAGGGGGCCTCTGGACCAACTTTCTGCCTTAAACAGGCTCAGCTGTGAGGCCAGACTGTGTCTGGTTAGGGCTGGAAAACCTCCAGTGATGGAGGCAGCACAGCTTCCCCTGGCAGCCTGCTGCTTCTCTGCCTGACTGTCCCCATGGAGAAAGTTTTTTCTCACATGCAGTTTGAACCTCTCTTGTTTCCATCTATGCCACTGTCACAAATCCTTCTGCCATGCACCGCTACAAGGCTCCATCTTCTTGATAACTCCCTTGTAGGTATTAGCACATTGCTGTTGGATCCCCCCTAAGCCCTCTCTTCTCCAGGCTGAATACGTTCCAACAATGCATTGGCAAATCCATTCTGACTAGCTTCAAAAGAAAGCATTAGGAACAGGCACTAGGTTGCATTATTTATGGTTTTGGTTTTATTTAAGAGTTATCTGACATGTCCCTCCCTCTGGTTCCTTGTTTTTGCTAGGACTGGTTAAACTCGACTTTTGGCATGTGGCTATTGGGTTAACCAGCATTATATCCTGCTGCAGCATTTATCCTGCAACCTTTAGCACATCTCATACTAGCTGACTCATCATCCTAAGTGATAAACATTCCCTCTTCCTAGCAAAGGACAATATCCAAAACAACAATGCAAGTCTAAAAATAATAAAATTAATAAAGTCATAATTTAACAAAACACAGCTATTGTCTGTGACTTTGCTTCTCTTAATTTAAGAACTGAGGTTATTCCATTACCAGGGTTTGAGGAACAAGAGGAGAAGGAGAAGAAAAATCAAAAGATGGATTCTTTTTAATTGTATCCAGTCTTATGGAAAGCTTTTTCCTTTAATTCTGCCTGTGTGGGAGGTGGAAAGATGATGGGAAGAGTTTTATCTCAGATATCCTGTATGTATAACACAGAAAAATGTTACACAAACAAAATAATTGCTTTCTTCCCAGATGTGCAGGATGATACCAAAGTGGAGCCTGACCAGGACAGCAGAAAAGCTTTGATATAAAGTCATCATATAAGATGCACGATGCCACTTTCTGTAGAGCTGTTGCTTCATAGCCCTGTATAATATTTGCTAGACAGCTCAGAATCCACAGGATTAAATTAGGACTCTAAAATAAGGTTACCAAAATAAAAGCTTTCTCATCAAGGAATACTGTCATAAACAATCCTTCACAACAGAGGTACCGAGAGAGTCACCTGCTCTCTCTCTTGGCAAAGTGAGAGAGACACAGAAAGAAAAGTGCAGGACAAAACCAATAGTGTTTTTCTAACATATTAAATACTGTTTTGGTGCACTACAAAATACATATCAAATACATATCAATACTACATCAAGTTTACAGCTTGATGTAAACTTTCTCCCTTATTTTTGTAAGGTTTTGGCAGAGGAATATGATAATAGAAATATCAACATAAGGTAGCTGGGATGTCTCTGGTAACTTTGGCTGAGACACCCTGTCAGCCTCATGTTCCCAATTCCCATACAAGCAAGAATGAATTCATTCAGGGATGTGAAGAACTGTTGTTGACTAACAAATGGTCCACTGCAAACACTTGCAGTGATAAAAACTCATCAAGTTTTTTCCAAGGTGGTATTACAATATTTTTAAAAAGTAATTGTGTCATTTGGCTGTCTCTTCCTGTTATAAAACTTCTTGTTTACCACTTTCAAATTTCAGTCTTTCTTATGACTTGTCTGAGAATTTTTACTGCTGCTCTGTGGTGACTATTTGGATGAAACTAGGTCACTTCAGTAACCTGGGGCTGTCTTTGCTCTGTCTCAGTGAACACTGTTGGTCCATGGTGAATGAATTATTTCTTTCCTTGACTGACAAGAGAAGAAATTATTTTAGGAAATTTTATGCCCATTTTAGACTGGTTATATGTAGACCACTACAGCTTTGAAGAGCAGATCAGAATACAGTGGGCATTGCTCAGTAAAGACTACCTGGGAGAGCCCCAGAAAGATCAGTCTTTGCTCTACATTTGCATAATTTTTATGTGAGCAAAAGTAGACAGATCCTGAACCCAGGTACCACAGAGGTGGAGACAACACTTGGATTCATCTCTCCTGACAACGTGCAGCGATATGAGAGCCATCAGCAAGGCAAAAGGAAGCAAATGGAATAAATTTTTAGCCACAATGAGCTTTTTGCCCATGACACCCATGAATAATATTTTATATTCTGCATAGAAGAAATGATGGCACTCCGGGTTACAGAACTGACTTCATCTAGAAAACAATTATATTGTGTTCCCACAGGACTCCAGCACTGGACTGGAACCCAGCAGTTTAGGAAACAGCCTAATCTGGAACATGCATCAATGACAGTGACTGCTAGAGCAAAAGTAGCCTTTTGCTGTTACTAACACTGGTTTCCTTCATGAAGCTCCACATTAGGGTTTCCGTCCTTATTTTCAAAGTGCTTACATTCAGAAGATGCTTGTGGATATGAACATTCTCAGCCAGACTTAAAACTTTAAGAGAGTCTTTTTAGCACCATGGCAAAACCTTAGTGATCCCTTCAGCTTCCCATGGGAGGCCTGTGCTGGAGCAGGCTCTTGGCAGGGACTTGCAGACCTGTGGAGAGGGAAGCCCACATTTGAGCGGGTTTCCTGATTTGGACTTGTGATCCCATGGGGGACCCACACTGGAGCAGCCTGTCCTTGAAGGACTGCACCCTGTGGAAGGGTGACCCACGTTACTGCAGTTTGTGGAGGACTGTTGCCTGTGGGATGGGCTCACATTGGAGTAGCTCATTGAGAACTGTCTCCTGTGGGAGGAGACGCATGGGGAGGGGCTGGGGAAGGACTCCTCTCCCTGAGCGGTGGAAATAACAATGTGTGATGAGCTGACCATAACCCCCA
Source organism: Ploceus nigricollis (assembly GCA_013399945.1). NCBI lineage: Eukaryota > Metazoa > Chordata > Aves > Passeriformes > Ploceidae > Ploceus > Ploceus nigricollis. Next base: position 595,555 of record VXBC01004462.1, on the reverse strand, counting down.
TTCCCTGTTTCCCTGTGCAACTGGGGGGAAGGTGGGGGAGGGGCAGTAGAGTTGGGAAGGAGGGTGGGGTGGGGGGCAGGTCGTATTTTTGAGGTCCTATTTTACTTCTCATTATCCTGCTCTGACTTTTTTTTTAGTAATACATTCAGTTCNAAAACTTTAAGAGAGTCTTTTTAGCACCATGGCAAAACCTTAGTGATCCCTTCAGCTTCCCATGGGAGGCCTGTGCTGGAGCAGGCTCTTGGCAGGGACTTGCAGACCTGTGGAGAGGGAAGCCCACATTTGAGCGGGTTTCCTGATTTGGACTTGTGATCCCATGGGGGACCCACACTGGAGCAGCCTGTCCTTGAAGGACTGCACCCTGTGGAAGGGTGACCCACGTTACTGCAGTTTGTGGAGGACTGTTGCCTGTGGGATGGGCTCACATTGGAGTAGCTCATTGAGAACTGTCTCCTGTGGGAGGAGACGCATGGGGAGGGGCTGGGGAAGGACTCCTCTCCCTGAGCGGTGGAAATAACAATGTGTGATGAGCTGACCATAACCCCCATTCCCTGTTTCCCTGTGCAACTGGGGGGAAGGTGGGGGAGGGGCAGTAGAGTTGGGAAGGAGGGTGGGGTGGGGGGCAGGTCGTATTTTTGAGGTCCTATTTTACTTCTCATTATCCTGCTCTGACTTTTTTTTTAGTAATACATTCAGTTCATATCTCTAATTCGAGTCTGTTTTGCCCATGATAGTATTCAGTTAGTGATTTCTCTCTGTCCTTATCTCAACTCATGAACCCTTTGTTATATTTTCTCTTCCCTGTTCAGCTGTGGAGAGGAGTGATAGGGTGGATTTGGTGGGTGCCTGGCATCTAGCCAGCATCAACCCACTACAGGGGGCATCCTGCAAACGCCTGTGTGTTATGGATAACACTTCCCAAATGTGATGGCTGTAAGGGCTGAAACGAAGCTCCCGTCTGGTCATGACTTGCTTACCCCAGCTGAGATTGTCACCAATTCTTTCCAGCACCTCTTATTTCTAAACAGTAACCACCAGGTCCATCTGAAATCAGAAAGATGTGGCCAGATAGTGAAAAGAAGAGAATGGAAATTTTTATAAATTCAGGACTGTATCTCTCGCTGAGCTGGGGCATCCCACACAGTTTTAGCACAAACAATTGAAGGCTTCCAAAATTTGTTCTTTGATTGCTCATTGCTGTAGTACACTACAATTTAGTTTGCTCAGTCATTACTAAAGCCATCCACCCACTTACAGCTATTCTTATAGAAAATAGCATCCTTTCCCACTGATGCACATAATTTGTATCTTCTGATAATTGTACATCTGATGCATGGAGAGAAGACAATAATAGATAAAGGCTTCAACTTGATTTCTGACATACTGCTGAAAAAAAGAGGCAATGGCTTTACTTAATGTGTGCATACATTTTGCCTGAATGATAAAAAAGCAAATGGAAAGCTTCAATTGCACTATTCAGTAGTGGCAGTAATGTTCTGAGTTCATGAGTGACTGAAATGTTATTGAATGGACATGGATATGCAGTCACAGGCATAATGATTTTGCCTGTAAGTAACTTGCAACTTTTAAAAACTGGAAGTTAAAAAGCATATCAGACTGTATAGACGTCGTTAAGAAGCCCAAATTGCAAAATAAAATGTGGCATGAAATAATCTTAACAAATGTATTTTCTTGTTAAAGGGAACGTTAGTTTCTATTTGCTAATAATATAAGACTTCAAAAATTATGTGTTACTTACGCAGTTTAATCTGTTTATCAAAATAACAAAGCACACATTAAAAAAAAAAAGACTTGTGCAAGCATTTGGAATTCAGATGCTTAGAAAAAGAATGGGGAAACAAACATAGAGTTATAAATCGCAGGAGTTTGGAGGCTTGGAAGAATTTTCTGTGAACTTCAGTCACTAGGTACTCCTAGTGAATTTTGCAAAGCAAATTAAAAATCTGAGGAGCTGAGATAAAGAACTTCATAATGAAGCTCTAGAATTATGGAATTATGTATTTTAATGTCTACCTATATCAATGCAAAGTTCTTCTGTGTTCTATATTCAGCTGACAAGGCTGAGGATAAAGCAAGCTGTGCCTCCCACCTCTCCATGCAGCTGCCTGACCACCAGCTTGTGCCTTGCTTGGGGGCTGCTTCTGGGCAGAATAAGGAGGTGTGCCTGACACTGTGCTCACTTGTCAGCTGCGTTGGGGTGACTCCAATTCCTGCAAACAGCAGGTAGCTCCAGCCAGCCTGAGTTCATGTGTGTAAGTTTGAAGCGTACAGTCCTCCTCCTCCTCAGAGCTGCCTTTGGCAACAGGGAGAAAAGGTTTCACTAGAAAATCCTTTGCATCTGTACATGGAAGGATATATTTGTTTATATATATATATATATGTTTACACAGATAACAAGAAAAACACATCCTGTTGTCAGTACATAAAATCACACCCCCTTTGATTTATGCACGTTCCATTAAGTTCCATACACATCTTTTCTATACCTGACACGGAAGGTATAATGTCTTGTGATACTGTGTGGGACTTCTCCTATGGAGTGCTCATGGAAGTCACATAGGTGGAAAGTACCGAATACGTTAAAATTATATGTAGAAAAAGAAGGAATGAAAATTTTCTGCCAAATATAGGTCACCTATTTGTGCAAGTTAGTTTCACAGTTCAGTGCCTAACCTCTTGCTTTTTCACCTAAGGAGTGTTGTATGGCTAACCCAAAATGAATTTATGGTACTAAAAGCTGTTTTAATGTTATTTAAATATATTCTTGAGGAATGAAATTGAGAGTAATACAGCTAAGTAACAAGAAATACACTGGACCATTACCATGATGAAGTTAGTGTAAGTATATAGGATTAAGTAATCAGTATAAAATGCCTCAAGTATGCTTACAGTTCTAGCAAACATATAGTTGCATTATTTTACAAATGCCATGTGGTCATATCTTCTACAACTTCATTTTAATGTAGAAGCCAAAATGAACTTTTGGATGCTGTTAAATTTTAGACAATGAATGTTAAAAATATTCAAAATAAATTTCTTGCACCTGACAGTAGGGTACTACTTCTATATGTAGCTTTTTGATGGACCCTAGTCACAGAGCTCTTGCTGTGGAGGTTATTTAAATGTACTCATTTCATAGACTTAGGGCAAAATTAGAAAGGTACCAAAAATTCCACAGCTTAGCACTGAATTTGCACTTTATTATGAAAAGTATATAACACAATCTCTGATAGAACTGAAAAGTCATCCTGGAAAATATGTCTTTTTAACCTGGATGAGTTCTCTGGTAAGACTCGCTGCAGAGCAGCACAGAAGGTGGTGACAGCCCCAGGCTGGGGACTTGATGGTGACAGAGGCACTGCTTTTAGTAGCACTGCCAGTCTCTGCTGCCTTAAGGTGTTCATTTACCCACAGCTTGGGTGTGCAACTCCTTAGTGACCGAGGTCAGGCTAGCTTGGTGCTGGCACAGTCCCGCCGCATCTCCTTCCTGCCCTCAGCTGCGCATTCTCACCTTTCTTTCCCTTGGCACTGGAATTTTTCTCACCCCTTTGTGAGCTAGTTGGGGCAGTAAAAAAAAGGAGCAGAGAACTGTACACTTTTCTTACTGATTTAATTTTCTGTCAAGAGAGCCTTCCAAACTGACATATCAAAAGGTCAATATGAGCAGTATGGGTGGCAGCATGACAGCAATGCAAAGCTGTGGGTAGGATTGCAGCATCTGACCTGAGTTGTCTTAAATTGTCTTGGAAATCAAACTGGTTTGTGGCAGTCAAAGCTTACCAGGATTAAGCTGCAGTTCTGTGTTCATTTTCCTGGCTGCACGTTCCTGCACCTTCTTCCTGGAGACATTGGCATACATGGAAATTGCATTGGTCCAGGGATCAGCTGAAAACTTGCTGCTCTTCTTTGCTAAGTAAGATTAATTGGCAAACGGTCCAGCTGCCGAGCCAGCTTCCTTTCTGGTCACATACACACCCAACTAGGCTTGTTTAAACTGCTATGGAATTGCATTTCAGGGCGATGTGGTTTATGCACTGAAAGATGATCTCTGTTGCATGGAAGAGCCTGGAAGGGAAAGCAGGCAGAGACAAGAGCCCTGCAATGTGTGAATTGCTCCATCCCTCCTGTTGGCCCTTTCTCTTCCCAGAGGCGATGCCTCTGCTTCGTGTCCACTGAGCTTGAAAGATAACCCAGGAGAAGCAGTGTTCCCTGGGTGCCTGCTGAAACACGTGGAAGAGCACAAGTTAACCTTCACAGCAACACCCCCCAGCGCGTTCCTGCCTTCCCAAGCGCTCACCCCAGTCTCTGGGCCATGAGTGCTGTCATCCGCCCAGCAACGTGACAGGAAAAGGGGAGGTTTTGCTGTCCTGGGAGGGAAGGCGCTCTGTGACCTGTGTACCTTCTCACAGACTGCAGGCCTGCCTGTGTTTCTGACTCACTGTCTGTAGGCAAAAAAATTAGATGCACCCTTGAACATACAAGTGCTGACAGCTACAAATAAGGCACATTTTTCTAAAAAATGACTTCCAGGTCCTGTGAGGCTTCCTTTTAAAAAGTGCCAATGGATATGCATAAACATGCTTATGCTAAACATACATAAATAAATTGCATATACAGTAAGTTAACTGTAAATAAGCACAAAACAGAAAGAAAAGGGACAACGTGTATTTCTGTCACAAAATGATGTCGGGGAGTGAATCTGAATTTATGTGTTTCTAAAGGATCCAAGCAATTTGCTGGAAAAGCATATAAGATATACCGAATTTTAAGAGAAAGTATTTTCTTTATATTTACTGCCTCATACATACCAAACCACAGCTTCCCCTGAGGCTGTTTTATTTATAAATTCATAGTTATAATTTCCATAGAGTTACTCTGGAAAAATTACAAGACACATTAAGAATAATTAAATAAAAATACAGTAATTTTTACAGGAAATACAGTGAAATAATACCTGCAATTGCCTTATAAGCTACCCAGTCTCACAGACTGTATTTAGAATATAAATATCACTAAAATTACAATTGTGGGTGTATCAGACTTTACCTTTTTCCAAAACATATTCCCTGGGGAAGGCATGTGCTGCCCTTCTGCTGCTCTTCACAGCCAGGGATACCTGTGCTTAAACCCATTAATTGGTGTTGTAATGAGGCTCTGGTGGAGAGCCTGTGGGCTTCAGAAGGAACCAGTTGTTTTGTTTTCAAGGAAATTTTCTCAGAAGTCTGTGTCTATCCAGAAAAGAAATAATTGCATTTTTGCATCTGCAAATATGTGAGTAGGAATCTGTTTTGTCTACCCATACTCTGTAATATGTGACAGCTGTGGCATAGGTGTGCATGTATCCTGTGTGTGTCATGATACCTTTCTCCAGTTCTAGGCTGGCATTTCTCAACTGCTGTGTCGGGGCACACATGCTGCAAATGAGGTGGCTGAGGGTCAAAGACAAAAAAGGACAGAGGACTGACCCAGTAAGAACAAGACTGTAGTTTTTAACAGGTTTTTAACAGGTTTATTGTAATTTTTGAGGCATATTTTTGTTTCCTTTATTGTTAATTCCAGGTAGGGTGCCCACTGCTTGGGTTTGTGCTGTTGGCTTAGGCTCCTGGTCAGGGCACTACAAACATGGACACACATTCTCTTTTCCCACAGCTGCTACTGGAGCAGCATACCCTGGCACAGGGACAGTGCAGTGCAGAGGCTTTGGATCTCCCTGCAAGATTTGCCAGGGGGCTCTGATTCTGTCAGAGCCCAAAGAGGTAACAGCTGCACAGGACAGGGTGGAAAATTTTGAAAGAGAGCGAGTACTGATAAGGAAAGAGGACAGCAATTTTTATTTGCCTAGGGCAGCAAAAAACCTTGCATCAGCTCTACTCAGTTTTATTACAGATTTTATTCTGGTTTTGTTCAGTTTTCCTAGGGAATGTTGTGATGTGCATTTGCATTGAATCTGCTCACCTTATTCAGTTTAGGGAATGGTATTCTAAGCAGAATACATTTTAGAGTTGCTTTTCAGAATGTAAAGCACATCAACCGAATGAATAGCCTCTGGAAGAGTCCTGCACCCAAAAAGCCACGTACACTGGTGCCTAGCAGTTGGAAGGCAACATTTAAAGAAATGAAAAAGGTCACTGGTGCTAAAACACGTACCAGGAAAGAGAAGGAAAGAGATAAAAAAAAAGGCATTACCATTATATACTGAGGGAAAAGTACATATCTGAAGATTGCCAGCATTTAATGGAAAGGTTTGACAAAAGTTGTGCTTTTCCTTCCTTACAAGAGCCTTGGTGTTTACGGAATAAGTTCAAGCCTGTAACTTTCAGAATTATTATAGGATGTAAAACAAGATAGTGCAAGTTCAGTGTCGAGACATTAGTATTGATGATCCTCAAGAAACTACAGTTTTACAGTACTGTCCATGTTCAGTAAGTAAAAAGAGTTGTCACTTTTGTTGTTCTATCAATTTGTTCAACTCCACACAGATGAAAATAAAATCAGATTTCCCCAAGTGAACCTTAAAGATGTTAAAGATGCAGATTGGGTTTTTCCTTGAGTGTGCCACATCAAGCAGTGATGACAGAAGTCTATGTTACCTGCAAAGATGCTAATCAAACTTCAGAACTTCTTAGTTCTCATTATCCACTCACCATGAGCCTTTCCTACAGCAGTCTCACTCCTTTAATGTGAGGAGTAAGGTCTCCTTGCCTTTCCTTGGAAAGCTCATAAGGAAGTAACAATGCTAGCTCTTCATAATCAAATATAAATACTTTTCCTGTGTTTCTTTTTTCCTTGTCTAGGCTCAATGAGAGCTGCTTGCTCCCTATGGGAGGATGAGCTGGGTCCTGAGGGTTACCCCAGTGCTGGCCATGACCTCATGGGTAGGTGTGTTTGACAATAGCGGGCAGAGCTGGGGGACTTCACAGGGTTCAGTGACAGCCCCTGAGATTGATAGTGAAGAGCCAGGGCCAGGGACAATCCAGGAGCTCCCATCAGGAACTAAAGCAGAAGGGGCTGGGGGCAGGACCTGAGACAATGCTGCGATGAAGGGTTTGAAATTCATACAAGGGACAGGGACAGAGACTGGAAACAAGGTGCAGCATATGACCACAGGGGCCATCCAGGAAAAAATAGGTCCATAGACATTGAGGTGGCAGGGCCAGAGACAGAGGTGGGTGATTGGCACTGCTTCCACACAGCCCAGGCAGAGCTTGCCATGGGCAGGAGTGGAGGAAGGTCCCAGGTGTAGCCGCTCAGGTCCATTATAGCCTATGGGTTCCCACAGGACCCTGACATTTCCAAAAGAAACCTTCTTGAATGGTTCTTCCCATCCCTCCCAACAGCCACCCAAAAGATATGGCTACTCTTGCCTTTCATCCTCCTCCTGTTACAGCAGCAGCACTGACATGGTCAAGCAGAGCTCCCTAGTCTCAGTTCCTGCTGGGCTCTGTCCTCAGGAGTCACACCAAGGCAAGATACCAAGAAAAAGTGGATTAAAAGTAGAAAGTTTTTTTTGAGAAGCAGCAACTCCAAAGTCCTGCTGGGTTTCTAACAGCATGTTTTTTTTTTTCATTTGGGAAGCAAAACATAAGCTGTTGCACCAATCGTCAGAGAGTCACTGGGTTTCAGATTCAGTATGAAATCCTCACTCCACTAACTTCCTCAGCAGTTCTGGGACTGACTTCAAAATTTTTTCCACCTGTTATCTTCTTATACTTAACAGGATGCATTTGGTGCTGAGGAAGCTACAAAGAAACCATGCGTAAGTGCTGAGAATCAGCCCATAGGCCTGTTTCTCAGCTGATGGGTTTAAAGCTCTATTATATGATTTCTGAAATCAAACTGGATTTTCAATGCACAAACTGCATTTTGATAATACTTTGCATCATGTGTAAGGGACATTAAGGCTCCTGTGATCTCCTGGCTGTGAAGAAAGAAAAGGAAATAAACCTAAAGGAAGTTTAAATAGAAATACTCACTGTGCTAGGGAAAATGATAGGTGTGTACATAAGAGGGAAAGGAAGGAGCTGAGGTAAAAGGGAATGGAAAAGACAAGAAACATGATCAATTACCTTCAACAATTAACTTTGCTAGTGGTTACCTATAACTAGTACCTAATGGTTTAGGAGAGAATGTCTCAAATCTGTATAGGCCTGTCTGAATATGAAAAAAACTATATTCAACAGCATGGACAAATAGAAGTTGTTGGCCTGCCTTTCAGTGATGCATGAACCCAGGGCTCCCCCTGTATGAGAGGATAATAAAAATGAGTCTGAAATTCCCCTCATGTGGGTTAAAATATGAGACCTGATTTGATTAGTGTTTACAGCTACATTGTCTCACTGCTCTTTTGCTTCAGTGATGGACTGAATGTTGCATCTCTACTACTGTAAGTTGTCTCAGAAAAGTACAGAAACAAAAAGGCAGATGTTGAACCAATGAGACAAGCATGTCCTCATAGCCCAAGGCCATGAAACAATTTCATATGTACACTCAAATACACTCTAGGAAAGCACCATTTAGGCTGTATCCTGGGGTGAAGCTTTTCCTTGTTCTTCAGGACCACCTTTTCACTAATGTACCCACTAAGCTGCTGGGTTTAGACACATTCAGATTATCGCCCTGCTCTGTTCCAAGGGTCCTGCCAGTGGCACATGTAGCACCTCCCCAACTCAGTGATTTCCACACAAGCCCATCCCTCACTGTGGCCCATCCACTGTGTCACGCCATCTGTTTCCTCTGTGAAGCCAGATGTGGATTGTCTCCCAGTGTACAGATGTTGAGGCTGATCTTCTGGCTGGAAATTTTGCTGGCTCCATTTTGATTATTATTTATCTCAATAACAGTGTCCTCAGTAGATGTCCCCCAATTGTCTTGAATTAAATAATTAGGCAAGGACACATAAGTGTCCTGTTCTACCAGACTTTCTTCCTCCTGCTGCTGACTGCAGAGCTGCAGGGACTGCTAGAGGGCCTGCAGAAGGCAAGGAGAATCTACAGCCCATGCTCTCTGTCATTTTTTTCTGTGACTTCATGCAAGTGATTGGCACCTTCACTGGGAGAGCTGTCACCTCTCATCATCCTCTGACATTTGGATGTTTCTAAACAATTCTACATGTTTCTGTGAGCTGTGTCACCTTCTAATTTAGCAAATGTGCTCTTCTCTTAAAATAGTTTTGTTTATTTCTAATATGATAGAAAATGTTTTTTTCTTCTTTGTATATGGATCAAAGATTACCAGGGTTAGACTACAGATATATTTGGGGGTTTGCTGCCATCTGCAGTTGAAACTTAATATTAATCCTAGTTTGCATGAGTGAATCTTCCCTGTCTTCAAAGACCTTCAAATCTCAGCAAGCAACAAAATATATAGTGATGAACTATCATTCTGTTTTGATTACTGAGCTCCTGCCTCAGTAGAAGGAAGGAGAAGTTAAACTTATCTAACTCCTTCTGGCTGTAAAGTTCACTGACAACCTGGGTAGAGAGTAAACTCTTGTAGTCATCTCTTCAGCTCTCCCTTTGGTCAATTTGTTCAGTTTCTGGTCTACGCACACTTAAGACACAATCCCACTGTTTAAACTTTGAGTGGAAAAGGCTGTTCAGAAACTTTACAGCCTTAACACAGAATTTAAAACTGATTGGGCAGTGAGAGCCGACCATCTGCATTTCTGAACTGAACTATCTCCTAGCTTCATCTCTAAAAGAAAGACAGCTGCTGATGTAAGATATCTCTTCCCACACCACTGTATTGGGTTTTCTCATTGAGATATATGGTGAATCCCAGTATAGAAGAGAAAGGCATTAAAGCGTGCTGTGTAAAACAAAACAAGAAAAGTAACTTTAATAAAATTTACCTCTATAGTACTGAAATCATTCTAGGTACCAAAAGATCCTGAAAAATTTAGATGCATCATGGGATGTTTGAGATAATTAAAAAAACCTAAACAAACACCCCCCAAAACCCAACAAACCAACCACAAAACAACAACAGCAACAACAACAACAACAAACCATAAAAACCCTAAAATGACTTAATATTTCAAAATGTTTAATGATTTAGTAAAGAATGTGTATAAAATAGTAGGTGAACAATTAATGCAATTCTTCACACATTCTGCAAGTAATTACAGAAACATGTAAATAGTTACATAAAAGAACAGGAATGGCACAAGTGGAGTGAGTAGATGTATTAAATTGTTCTGGCATGAACAGTCTTTTATTTTCTTTTTCAAGTTAATCTACTCAAGCAACTTTACTGAGGTCTTAGTGTAAGAAATTATTTATCCTGCACTCCACTAAAGGAACTGCATCCCATTTCACAGGTATTGGTTTTAACTCCTTTATTACAGCACATTTACCAGCTAAAAATCTCTGTACTCATAAGGATGTAGTATGCCAATATCTTCTGGTTTTCCTATCTCTACAAACCATAGCAAAATTAAGAAGTATTATGCCTGATCCTCAAGGACGATAAATCACTGTATCTTCTTGAAGCCAATGGAGAAACAGAAGATCTACCCCTAGATTTTAAGTGTTTCATAAACATTTCACTCAATCTGATAGATATAAATGATGATTCAAATGATAGTTTTCCTTCTGCATATTATAGTTTATGTTCTCTTGCCCAATTTGCAGTACTTAAAAGTATCAACAAATATAATAAAGTACAATATAGCAGTGATCAGCATGAAGTACATCAAATTACTATAGTTAAATCATGGAGTGAACTGCCAGCTTGTTTTTGCAGTCACACAAAAGCAATGTCTTAATCTCTTTTGACAAATGGAGATTGTTACTTATGCAGATGGTGTGTATATGAAACATGAGTGCTAAAATTTTGCCAGTGTATCTTTTCCAAAAGAATGCTTAACAAAGCAATCCTAAAGTTCACATAATAAAAAACTATTTCTGTGCTGAGATCTAGGTCAGAAATTGTAACCACTGTCAATCCAGTTTCAACAAATTGTCTGTATGGTTGAGACTTTGTAGTAAGGCATTCCAGGGAATCTGGGAGTGTTTCTGTTCACTAGGGAAATGGACTTCATCTGGTTTGCATTTATTTTCTCCACTTCCTGCTCATGGGAAGACTTCACAATCCTCATATGTGCAGAAGTGCTCAGGTTTCTTATTCAGTATTTGGGAATCATGGGATCAAGTCTGGGCTATCCTATTATCTACTGCTGGACTTGAAGCACATCACCTATCTTCTTTTTAGTGTTTAAATTTAGGTGTCAGTTTTTTCATTGGAAAGTCAGTAATGTCACCGTTGAGTCAGAAATGACACAGATAATGAGTGACACACTCCATGCATTCTCAGAAGGCAATAAGGGCAAAAAGCTTTGTGTTTATTGAGACATCTTCTTTTAGATCCTCGTCCAACACAGGTGGACCTGATTGATCATTTAATCAATACATTTCACATGATTGGCTAATTAAGAAACCACCCTTTGGTAAACATATTTCCATAACACATTCCACATGTTCACAAATGCCAGGTGCAGCAACTTAAGAATTGTTTATAATTCTTTACTCTGAGCTTCTCATAGCTTTTCCCAGAATTATGCCTGGGAAACTATCCATTCCTCTCTCTCGGCATCCACAAGTAATATCCAGGTGACAAATTTATTAACAGCTTGATAATTTTGTTGATGAAAATATTGAAAAGCTTTTTTACTTAGTGTACCTTAAAAGCTCTTACTAGGTATTACATAATTTGTCTATTGATGAGGACATTCAGAATTCATAAATACAAAAATTATCTTCTGTAAAACTAGGCTAATAAACTAAAGGTTTAATTGTAATGCATTCAGATTATATCTTGAAAAAAAAAAAAAGATATATCAAACATGTTTTTGCCAGATTGCATTAGTGAAGAGTATAACCTAAACAAATAGTGAAAGTAACTTTAGCTTGTCTGTTTCTTAAATTAGTGGTATACTTCAGAGTGCCCTGCAACAACCTAGCAATAAAAGAAAAACAGGAGACAATACCTTACATTCTGTATTACACTTCTTAGTGACTAAATGGTGTTGTTTCATCTAGTTCTGTACTACAAAGTTTAAGTTACAAACTTTCTGAGAGACAATAAAGGTTTAGTTTGTAGCTTGGCTACAGTGTCTGCCATAAGCTCAGTATGTGTGTTTTAGAACTCTAGCTTCACTTAGATTTAAGCTTTAGGTTTTTGCCATGTGTTCTGGCTTCTGAATGGGGGAGAATTCCTATCTTAAGGAGAGATCTATGACTCTTATTTTACATAAATCAAGCAAAACTCTACTTCTTTTATGATCTGGTGCAGTCGACAATGTATATGACAAGGGAAAGAGGGAATAAAATATTACCAGCTCATTTGAGAAAGAGGTGAGGTTGCTCCCATTCCTCCAACACTTAACCAAGGTAAAGAAGAGAGGAGAGGAAGGAAATAAAAAGTCCTTAAGTGTCATCTAAATTGCAAGATTAGGAGGAGAAAGTAGCATGAGCTCTCAAAATTGTCCCAGCGGTCTGGAGAGAAAACATAAGTTTGAGTAAACAGAAGTAGGAGCTGGGAAAGTATTAGAGAAGGATGGAGCTAAAATGCAGCTGTGAAATCCTGTAACATAAGTAATGGTGAGACCTTTTTATTGAGTGTCAAGGCACTTGGTTTTATGTCCTTGGGAATATAAATAGGCTTTGTCATGGATCTAGGGAGCAAGGGGAGTTCAAAAAGCAGGAGAACCAAAATGTACCAACTTGGTTTTATAGTCCTAGGTTTTCAGGGGCCAGGAAGAAGAAAATTGATAGAAACTCACTAGAAACTGTGTCCATATGAAATCTGAAGACTCTATGTGTAGCCCAGGCCTTTTGGAAACTGGCAGCTCTCTGGAACAGCTGCTCTGACTGTGTGATGGGGTAACTGGCAGCATTTCTTGGGCATGTAGCTCTGCAGCATGTGCTCACCTAGTCTGACACCCCTGGGAGCCAGTGCACCTCCTGTACATGTACTGCAGGTGACAAAATACTCTGCAGTGCATGGTCAACATGTCCACCTGCTTTTGGAAGCATTAGTCTGGCTGTGGAACATTGATGGGTGTAATTGTGCAGAGATACATCAACAAGAATTACAGAATAACGTTGTGAAATGGTGGGTACTGTTGATGCCTGTAGGCCTGGACTGAGCAGCCACATGGTGAAAGCAGGACACTTGATCCATCTCTCTGGGTACACCCTACATAGGCAAGGAGAGCATCCTCAGCATTCCTGACCACTGCCATTTCATCAGCACAGGGTGTTTTGCTCATTGTCCTGCTCCAGCTGTGATGATCAAGTGTAGGGGTGCATGACAAGTTCCCCCATACAGCAGCAGGCTCATGATCAGGACATTGCATCATCATCTTTCCTGGTCCCCTGTGCCCTGCTTTGTTTCTGGGTGAAGGAGATTTGCTGGTTTGTTGCATAGTTGTGGGTTTGATACAGATTTAGTTCCCTTTTGGGAGTTATGTGTTATGAATAAACTAATAACCTTGCATCTGACTTGATGGGACTCCCTACTTTTGCTGATAGAGATAGATGCTGAGGGTAAATGGGGCAGAGCCAGCTGAGGGAAAAGCTTTAGAAAGCCAAATAGCTGGCAATTACTGAGATGACTGAGGAATAGAAAGCAGTAAATAAGGATGTTTAGATGAAATTTCTTCTTGCTGAAGAGGTAATTATCTTTTCTGAGGGTATACTATTTTATCTCTGTTGTTTTTTTGCTTGGTTTGTTGATAATTCACACACTATTTGAGAGCTGGATGCTGATGTAAAGGTGGAGCCTTTGGAGCAGAGGCATCTGGAAATATTTTATCTTTGGTAATAGTTGCAAGACCTGATGAAGAAAAAGAAAGGAAAGAGGTAAAAGTAATTAAACCTAAGTGTAAATAACTAATGTGGCTTATTTTAAGTGAAGTGACAGTTGGACAGAAGTTGCTGTAGCTGGTGTGCTTTGAAGGAACAGTAAATAAAGAGAAGGAGGGGTGGTGTACAGGTACTGTGCAGTAGAAACAGGCTAGCAATTGGTGTTAGCATGGCAGCAGAGCAGAGGGAACAATTTGCCTTAGTTTTTGGTTAAGTAATGCAATAAAGGACAGTTAGAACACAGTTAAAGGAGGCTAAAATTTTCTATGAGAATGTTTGAAAATAGAAGTTAGTCTGATTTTAAAAGCTTAAGTCTATCCTAAAATAATAGGAAAATAGTACATATGCTACTAATCAAAGAAATGTAATCCATATTGCTACAGGCCTGTTTGACTGCCAAAATATAGAAGCCTTAATAACCAACTTTGAAATGAGATTATGTGGGAACTTGCACATATATAGACAATGAGATTAAACATGATGTCTGTGTTTACTAACAGTACTTTGTGTCAGGCTGACATGCTGTTTTTTATTAGGACTCTGTATCACTTGATACGATTCTAGGCCGTAAATAATTACGTGAGAAGACACAAATTAGTAGAAAAATGTGGAACTGGTGAAAGATGGACCACACCTACAAGCACGCAGTCGTAGGAGGGGAGATGAAGGACACATAGTGCAACAATGGAAAGTTTAATTAGATGTCATTAAGTTTTTTTTTTTTTCCCAAAGTGAGCAGTGTCAAACACTGGATGAAGTTGTCTGGAGATAAAATTCCATCCCTGAAGAAGGTCAGAATTCTGCTGGAATTGTCAGATCTGATGTCCAAGCTGACCCTGCTCTGAGTGAGAGGTAGGATCAAGTAATGTCCAGATATCCCTTTTAAATTAAATTATTCTAGAATTCTTTGAAAGATCCTTTTCCAAGGCAAATTTATGAATGAAAGGGTTTTATCAGTGTATTATTGCAAGCATGAATTTTTGGGACTCTTCAAAGTGTTTTCACTTATTCTAGCTGTAGAATTCTGAGAAAATTGGAGAAATACTGCCTAGTGTAGGAAGATTAGTGTATAGATCAGAAACAATTAAGACTAGTTATAGCAGTGAAACTATTTTGTGCATTGCTGCATAAAAAGCTGGGAACAATAAGAACTTTTAAGGGACTAAACAGATCAAATGAGGATGTATGAGCTGATTTTCACCTGACTAGGCTGCCAGTGCTGATGCAGTCATGGAAAAGGCAGATATGGTTCTAAGATGACAGACAGACACTTCCAGTGACCACTGTCAGGAAATATGAGTCAAACCTGAATAAATTAATCAGGCATTGAGGGATTGGAGAGCTTTTTTGAAAGGACTTGATTTAGTTTAGGAAGATTAGACTGAAAACCAAAATATTTAACAATTTGAAGTACATCAAAACTTCATGATAGAAGAAAGCCTGTTTAAGATTCTGGATAAGATACTGGGCTTAGAACTGCTAAGTATAAGATTAGTAAATGTTGAATAAAGTTACAAACCATCACATTCAGCATTCAGCTTCTGAAATAACTTTCCATAAGAAGCAATGGGGCCTTCACTGATGCTTGATCTGCTGTTAAAATAAATTACTTGATATGGCTGTGGGGACAGCAAAGGACAAGAGCTGATGACTTTGAAACATAAGACTGGGAAGGACATAGTCTTTCTAGAAATGTAAGCAGAGCAGTTTGATGAAAAGCTACAGTAAATCACTCTGATTCTTAAATGTCATTAGTATTAAAGGGTTGTTATTTCTCCAAAGGATCTAGGACATCCAGAGCCACTGAAAATGTAAGAGATATTTATTACCAAGGAGACTTAGACTGAAGAGCTGCCTGCACTAGCATCCATACAGCTGTCAAGGCCCTCCACTGCGAGGAGCTGCATGGTAAATGGTTCTGTTCTGCCTTGGCCCAGGGGTAAGGTTCCCTCAGCTGAAGAATTGCTCTGCTTGCTGGTGTTGACAGAAGGCAGATTGTGTACGGGAATCCCTTTGTCTGAAGGACAGACTGCATCTGAACTAGACCTGTTTTAATAGTTGACTCAGCCTTGACCACTTAAAGCCATTACAAGGGTCCTGCCCTGCCAGGGGGATAGTGAGACCTGTTGAGTGCATCTAAGGAAAGCAAAGACACTTTTGAACACAACAAAAAATAATCTTAATTTTGATTGTTTTCATTTAATTGAGGTCTGGGGACTTGTCAGAAACTATTTTAAATATATAGTGCATTGCAAGTTTCCCTAAATTTCACTGCTCAGCAGTGCTTATATTCTTATATACATCTCTTGTTTGCAAGGATCGCCTTGACATTTCCTGAAGGAAAATTTCACTTTTCTATCTGACGACACAATTTTTTTTTTTTTAATATAAAATAAACTGAACTTCTACCACGACTGACTGAAATATGTAACTGTACTGTTTCTGAAGCAGCAGAAATCAAAACCCTTGCTTTTTGGAAATTATTTCAGTAGTAGTCCTTAAGTAAGAGTTTGCAATGGCTCTGCTTAAGAGTTTGTAGACACTGTTGTGAAATACTGTAATTTAATTTATCTCATATAAATGCACGTGATTTGTATGTGGTAGCACTGAAGCCACCTTTAAACAGGCAAGCGTAGAATACAGGTATGTACAAAGTGTAAACCTGATACATTTGCTGTGTTGTCTGAATGAAACAGTGCAAGACAAGATTTTGGTGAGGGATGCGGCAATGTCTTCAAAAGAATTATATTATGGTTCTTTTTCTTTCAGAATAAATTATAAATGTCACAGTTCTTCACAGCTGAAAAGACTGAATTAATTAGTGTGTCACCTGAGAGTTTTCGCCCTTTCTGGGAAGGAATGAAGTGATTTGAAAGAGCACTGGAAAAGGCCCTCATCCTACTTGACCTTTCCAGAGATGCGGCAGACAGATCGATAGGGAAGTGACTACACTGAGCTGGCACCTTGCAGAGAAGGTGTACTTCAGAAGTGCCAAAACAGGTTATAAAACCGTGGAGGCCGACTGCTTTGTTTTATGAAGAGCCTCTCTCTTTCTTTTGGTTAAGGCTGAGGTAGCATCCAACCATTTTGTCTGTACCCTGACTTTATTTTATTTTAATTGTTTACATCTTCATCAAAATCAAACCCTTCCTCCTTCTAAAAGATTGCTGGTGGGAATTTATGATAGCTAAGGGGGGGGGTGGAGGGGGTGAATGACCTGACAAAATTGAAATTGGCTTCTGAGGTAGAAGTTTTACAGATAAATTTGGCTTTGTTTTCCTCTTTTTTTTTTTTTTTCCTCAAAATCAAAGCTAGATGGCACCACTGTAGAAAGTCCAAATGTGCCTCACTGGTGTTGGTAAGAGTTGGTGATGACTACAAGCACATACACACAGTGCTGCAAGGCTCATGCTCCCTATGGGGTGTTGATGCAGAGGTTTGTTCCTGTGATCCTTGCCCAGCTGTTTCCTCGAGGGGAAATCATTGTGGTTGAAAGTGTGTGTGCTAGATTCTTGGACTGAGGGTGAATTCCACCACATCAATCTTCTCTCCCAGACATTTGTCTTTCAGTGTTGAAGCCCACTTGTGAGGAGTGATGCAAAATAGCAAATAACATGTGGGTTGAGAGTGTGCCACCTGAGATGCTGCTCCTGAATCCCCTTTGATGAGCTTTCATGTAGTGAAGGTTTTAAAATATTTAGCTACAGGTGTCAGGGAATCCTATTTTCAGAGCCTGCCCTGCCTTCTTCACTTGTTTCCCAACAAGCCTATTTATATTTTTAATGTTTTGCTTTAATCTTTTTCTTGTGTCAGTGGGCTCAGAACAGCTAACTGACCAGGGGGGAAAAAAAGCACCAAGAGATGCTACGCAAAACTAAGTAGTTATGTTGATGATAGTAGACAAACCAGGTGTACTTCTCCTAATCACTCCAAAAGGAGACAAGAGTACCAGAAATGAGTTAATAAGGAACCTTTGCAATGTCAGTACCTTTCTAAAATTCAGTCTTCCAACAGCTCAAAACTTTGTGTCTGCTACACTGCTCTGGATTGCTGTGCATATGATTGGCAGAGGAGTGAACAGGAATCATAAATTGTGCCCATACCAGCAGTAGCAGAGTAGCTGAGAGAAGGTTCTTGGCCAGGCACAAGAAGTAGGACACAGTGATTATGAGGATGATTAAGATTAGATTTATAGGTAATACAGTATTCAAATATTGCTGATGTACCTCAATAGCAGCTCCGTTGTCTGTTACATGGATTTTAGTATAACCCATTCCTGGTCCCTCCTGTTGAGTCATGAGCTTTGGTGAGATACCCTCACTTCCTCAGCTTTTCAGAGAAGTCTAAGTGTGGATCAGTCCACTTAGTCTGAGATTTATTCAACAGTCTGTGACTAAAGAACTATAATATAAAAAGGTTGAGCTGGAAATGTATAGGTTTACAGGTTTTGGCTGTAATCTTTTGCTGTAGATGTGGCTGGTCTGAAACAGCTGATATCATAGAGAATAGGTGCTGGCATCATTTACCTGTCTGTGTAGGAGTAGCCATCATCTCTTGTAGAAAACAGGAGACAAGCTGAATCTGATTGAAATAACAAACTCAGCTGTTGTCTAGTGTGTGTAGTGATGAGGTCACTCACTTGCAAGGTGATACTCCAAGCTCTGGTCTTTGCTTTGAGGATTTTCTGTATTTTTCTGAAATTAAACAATTAGTGGAGAAGAGGAAGAGAATGAATCCTTTCCCCCAGTAGACTGGAACTGTAGCTTACAGTCAATGTAGAGTCGCAGTCTTTTATGCTCTTCTTCTGGCTCATTTAATCTTGATTTCCACTTATTTTATGCTGAGTGACTTGATCAGGAATAATGGACTGAGTCTTTACTTACAGACATCCTCCTAGGCTGGTGATTAGGGCATTTGTGTGAAACAAGGATTTATAATTTATTCATATTGTGCATCTAACTCTGACAAATTGTCTCAAGGGGTAAAATGAAGGATGAGGCTGAAATTACTGGCTTTGTAGGCCATGATTATATTGATCAGTTTAAAAGTTCAGTGTTCTGTTATTCAATGTAGAACAGAAAGCTGGATACAGGAGACCTACAGAAAGACACGTGTTGTTTGTATAAACCAGCATACTGTGAATGCCATTGGTCATGGCAAATCCCACTTCTGGTGTGGCACTGGCAGAAGTTTTCAGTCTTATCTATTGAGAAAGGATGATCAATGGCTACTGCCTTTCCGGGCATGAAACACTCCAAGGTAAACAGTTCTCGTACTCAGAATCATATGGGTACCAAGGGAGAGGATTTCCCTGCATGTTGCATCTGAGCATTCCATGAACAAAGCTGTGATGCTGTGTTGCTGTGATTTTTCATCCATCCTATCTTCTAAATAATCACTCTAACTTTGAAACCTGCTGAAGGAGGTTTTATGGGTGCTGCTGCCTAGGAACTTGCCCAACTTATTCGGTGTTGTGCTTTGTTTTGTGCTCTTGCCCTCTTCTGGGTGTGAGGAGGGCAGTGCTGAATGACTTTAATCTTGAATTCCTCCCCCTTAAAAAATAAAAAGAATGATAAAAACATTCCTTAGAATTTGTGTTTTTCTTACCAGTCTTTCTTTTATGAGATCTCTTTGAATGGGACATATCTATTTTCTGAGATATTATATTTTATTTGTCTTTTTATTTATTGTTTATGATCTTTCGCATTGAAACAGAATCGTTCAGTTTTAATCATCAGCTTACTCCTGCTGTTCTGTCAGTGAAGGAGATAATCTTCAGTGATTTGTGGAAATTCTACAGAAACCAGAGAGGCTATTAATGCTCCTAAATTCCAAGTTATTGCCTGACAGGGATCTTGGCAGAGAAGAACACTTGGGCTTCGATGTGAAGACTATTATCTTCACATTCTGCATGGAAGTTGCAGAAGTACCTGAAAATCCTTCTTATAGAGGTTCTTGCCTTAATCAGGCAAAATGGGAAATAACCTGAACTGCTGTTTTAAATGTAGAACAGCTTGAAGTTCTGTTTAAAATATAGAGTGAAGAAGCAGTGATACTGAGGAAAACATTTTAATTTCATTTTTCTGTTAGAACTTGACACATGGTCCGATAAAAGGTTAATAACTCCTCCAGGGTGAAATGTAACCTACCTAAAAGTCTAGAACTGCTGCATGGGTACTGTGCAGGTCAGTCAATGTGCCTCACATGCATTAATTTTTAGCAGGGTCTTCTGTGTGTGGTGTTCTATCTTAGTTTTCTAACTGACCTGGTTTCAATTTTTCTCCAGGAGTAAAAAAAAAAAAAACCAAACTCCTCTTGGTAAACTGTCAGATTGTTGTTGGTATGCTAATAAGACTGGCTGAAATAATCCAACATGTCCAACATGCTGTTGCATTCTGGCAAAAAAAATGAGAATATTCAACTTGGACCTACATTCCTAGGTCTTTCAGGTGATGCATGGTGCTTAAGAAGGGGATTGTTGGGCACCAGTGGGAGAAGCAAGGTATCTAGAAATGCCAAAAACAAATAGGTACCTAACTAAGACAAATGGGTGTCTAATTCCTCATATAACTCACAGTTGCATACTCTCTTGGAAAGAAGGTTGGCTTGTCTCTCTCAGAGCATGGCAGAAGAAAACTGGATTCTTTGCTATGAATTAGGCCATGGCCAAGCCTTTATTCAGTGGTATAGAAAACCTGCCAGAGGAATTTCTAAATACTGTGAAATCTCACACCAGATGACTGCTCTGTCTTCAGGATTTATGGATTTGTATAAATAAACTGACCCTCTTTCTTTCTTCCCTTCCTGCTCCCCCACCTTTTTTTTTTTTTTAAGTTACTTATTTTGGGCTATTTTTGCCTTGTCAGATATGTCAGAAATGCTGGACAATAGAAATAGATATATGACTCAGTCCATATAAATTAGAAAATGAGAGAATTACACTGAAGGAACAGGAAGGCATCCCCTGTGATGTACGAGTCTAAGGTTTGTATCTCCACTGAAGAGAGAAGCTCTGATCGCAGGTTTTTTGTATTATATGTGAGGAAACATGCCTGGCCTGGAGAGAAGACACTGCAATACTAGAAAGCCCACACTCACTCATGATGTCTGCTGGCTTTTGGTGTAATAGAGTTAATTTTCTCCATGGTAGCTGGCATGGTGCTGTGTTTTGGATTTGTGCTGGAAACAACGTTGATAATTCAGGGATGTTTTAGTTTCTGCTGAGCAGTGCTTGCACAGTGTCAAGGCCTTTTCTGCCTCTCACACTGCCCTGTCAGCAAATAGGTTGGAGGCGCACAAGGAGCTGGGAGGGGACACAGCCAGGACATCTGGTCCTGACAAGTTTAAGGGATTTTTCCCTACCATATGGCATCATATTCAGCATATAAAGCCAGGGAAAGAAAGAGGAAGAGGGGTCGTTCAGAGTGATGGCATTTGCCTTCCCAAATCACCGTTAGCGTGATGGAGCTGTCCTTCCCTGAGGATAGCTGAGCACCTGCCTGCCCATGGGGAGCGGTGAGTGAATTCCTTGTTTGGCTTTGGTTGTGTGTGAGGCTTTTGCTTTAACAATTAAACTGCCTTCATCTCAACCCATGAGTTTTCTCACTTTTACTCTGCCCACTCTGTCCCCCACCCACCGGGAGTGAGCGACTGTGTGGGGCTGAGTTGCTGCTGGCTGTGAGTAAACCATGGCAATGTCTCCTGCATTGGTCTAAATTGCAGTCCCACGTAGTCTTGCTGGTTTTGAGTGGTTGGGAGCATTTCAGGTGCTACTTATTATTCCCAGCTTAAGTCTGCCATGTCTATTCTATCACACAAGTTCCTGAAGTGGCATTTCTCATGGAGCAGGCAATGACTGTGAGAAAACAGAGGTCTTGAGAGATGCATAAAACAACATTTGTGGGCCTCGAAACACTTTCCTTAATTTGCTAAAGCCTTTTGCCATAGACAACTTACGAGAGACATATATTTGGCTGTGGGACTTATGGAAACAGAGGGATTTATGGCCACATGCTTGTTTAAAAATGGTTAACAAACCCATCAAGATGTTTAAATTCAATGCATAGCTTTTATTTTTTTTCAGGTTTATGTACCTGAAGTGAATGTCCAGTACTAAGATTATTCCAGCAATCCAATAGGCAAGTGCAGATTGAGTGTCCTTAATTTTTCTCTTAGAATAGAGATATGATTTTAAAAAACTGTTCTACAATCAATGTACTAATAAAACTAGAAGAATCTCCAAACTATCTTTCTTGGATCTTGGATCTTGTGTGTTCATGAACTGGATTTTAGCAGCCTGCAGTGCCAGTTCTATTAAGTATTTGATAGCAAAGGAGGCAGTGCTCGCTGTGCAAAAGCAGTTCCCCCAGACAGATAAATTGCTAGGCTAAAGTGCAAGTACGCTTATTCTGACAATGAATTTAAATTATTGCCTCTAAAAATGGTGTATCTGTCCAAAGCTGTGAAACACCTAATTTTTATTTTTTTTCCTTGCAAATGTTCATAGGCAAAATAAGCCACATATAACTGTGGTATTACCTTCATCTATCCTGGTTTGCTAATTTTTACACTGTTCCACAAGAAATCACAGAAAATTCTTTGGCTTCATTTCAGCAGCAGAAAAGAAAAATATTTGAGCCCTCTTTAGATATTTAACCTCCTTTAGGGGCTAGAAAGAAGGATAGGCTTGTGGGTAAAGCAGTAGTCAGAGAATTTTTCACTTGGCTGTAGCATTCCTGAGTTACTGTGGGCGAATTAAATCCTTCCCCCCTCCCCCCCCCCGCCCCCGCGTTGGAATTTCTGTAATATTGTTACCTTTCTGTCTTTCCCAGGTAAGCTATAAGTTGTTTGAGACAGAAACCATCTGTTATAGGGTCTATACAAGATACACCGATGCCAACTTCTAGGCAGGCAACAAACTAGCTTGTTTCTGCTGCTGGTCCTTTTCTATTATGTTTATAACTGCTCAGGATTTAAAGTTCCTTTAGGTAAAACCTTTTCAATATATATACATGGTATAGCCTGTTGGAAGTTTGTTCCCGTTTTAGTGAAGAACTGCTTTACTCAACTCTGAGGAATGTAAGTGTGTAAAACGTGAAAAAAACTTGTGGGTTTTTTTCCCTCCTTTTTTTCTTTTCTATAAGGCAGGGCCTTTGCCTCTAGGAGAAGTTATATTTACTAGCATAACCCTTTTCAGTTATCTGCACCATGACATTAGTATAGAAACTGGTTATATATTCCTTTTTAATCTTTTTTCATCTCTCTACTTTATAAAGACATGTAATTTTCTAGCCTACTCATGTAATTCAGAGTAAAGGAAAGAGAAGTTTGCTATGACATCCTCAAATTTTTTGGTTGTGAACGTTTTGAATGGAAACTTAGAAATATAAATGATTAATGAATTGAAAATGATGGCTTACAAGGAGACTCTATCTCTTGAAGTGCACTGCATAGAACCTTCCTTCTTGTTTTGTGTGAAACTGAAACCTTTTTGTAAGCCAAACTTTGGGGCGTTACAAACAATCTCTTAGAAGTTTGACATTCTTAGAGAAAACCTGATTTCTCTAAGCAGAGGAATCAGGAAGGACTTTGCTTATAACTTAAATCCCTCTCTACCACAGAAGACTTTGCACAAAGTTTTTGTTACACTTCAAGGTCACAGTATCAGGTACCTAGATTTTATTTCTTTTTCTGCTATATTTCTGCTAGTTTTCCTCCTTCCAAAAATCCAGGAAGAACCTTGTTCCAAACTATTCATGTGGGAATTACTGACATGGCAATGACATAGCTACATTTAGAATGCTATGTTTGCATCAAAGATCTTTTAAGAGAAAAGCAACTGTGATGTCTGTGAATTGTTGCCCAGTTTACAGCAGCCTTAAATGTTCCTTCAGTCCTTCTATTAGAAGGGTCTGATCTCAACTATGCCTTTCCATATCTCACTCTATCACTGAAGCCTGTCTGCACCAATTTCACTGGGAGTTTCATCAGAAACAAGAAGAATCTTTAAGAGTATCAGCAGTAGTAATTTGCTTCTACCCATTCACATTCAGAGGCCCTTCTGGGGCTTCCATAGGCTGAAGGGAAAGTACTATTACTCTGCTCCGATTCAGATTTGCGGCATGAAACCTTCACTCACACACTGCACACATTGCATTTTACAGCCATTGTCTTGATTACTGAGCTGCAATTGATTTACTACAGAGCAAATTGAAAAATTATCTCTAGGCTTCTCTGTAAAATTACCTCTGATAGCAGGAGCATTAGACAGTGCCTTAGTACTAACAGGAGGCAGTCAGCCTGTCACTTTCCCTGCCAGCTAACTCTGACTGCTGGGAGAAAATTTAGGTCCAGCCTTTAAAGCTACAGCCACTGACAAATTGCCTAACAATGGCAAACTATGGGATGGCAGATTGGGAGGGAGAGAGGGAGACACTCACCTTACTATATTTGAGCCATTGAGGTGCTTGGTTGACCCTTTAAAAAGTGGTGATGAAAGAGCTCTCATGCCAAAGTTGGTAGGAAAGAGCAATATCCTTTTTTATTTCAGCATCTGTGGGTTGCACCATATCTCCTGTAGTGAACTGCTACTCGTGTGCCTTTTTGTCCCCCTCATCAGGAATAAAAGAGATACACCATAAAACTCAGACAGCATCTTTGGACCAGAGGAGACAGTAGTCTTTCACACAGTATTCAGTGAAGATGGAGACCTCATTGTTACAGATGTTGTAGAAGCTCAAAGTACAAAGAATTTTACGTTCAAGTGTCAATTTTTGTTTCCTTTTTTCAATATGTTCATGGAAGATAGAAGATTGACAACAGATTTTTGACCCACAGCGTGCACTCAGCTGTCATGACCAAGTCTGCACACATTTATGAATAAGGGTGTAGTTGAACAAACAAATTGAGACAAGGTGAAATAAGTTAAACCAGACCAATACAAACCTCACTAAGGAAGATGCCATCTGGAATTTCAGGAGGGATATTGGTGCTGAAAAGGGTGAAAGCTGAACTGGAAAGAATTAGACAATAAGTATGATAGAGAAAAAATATTGAGATAGTAGTTGCAGATAAGACCAGCGGAGCTTCAAGTTTTTAATAAGAGCCAGAGGGGAAGGAGTATAAAGTCAAGACACTGACTTCATGCTGGTGATGCACTTTGAGGTTTGATTTGGAAAACCAATGTGCTTGCAAGGAGAAAAACTGAAGGAGCTATTCTGTGTCAGGGGGCCAGGAAAGTTCTGTCTTCTAGGAGCTATTTTGAAGTTGCTGTTGAGCAACAGGAGGAGAAAAGCAATGTTTGCTTCTTTCTTAGGGTCAATGAATACAGGCTATTTTCATAAAAAGCTGTTTTCTTTCATCTAGGAGAGAAGCTGTCATTGGTGTAATTGAAAATGTTGATTCCCTTCTGCAGAAAATTTTATGTACTACTGGGGATGCAAGTGAGCACATGCATTACTCATATCTCCTGTGGCTTTCCAAGGTTGTGATTTTAAGGTCTCCAAGTGGAGTCACACCTATAACAGTTTTTACAATGTGTTTTTAGCCTCACAAGTCCATGCACAGCTAGAATGTCTTTAGATCTCAGCTTTACCTGTGGGTGTGTGTACATGTGCACACACTCCTTGGTGTGGCCCTTACAGCTTGTGTTAAAGTCACAAGCAGTCACAAAGGTGACCTTCCTAACTGTAAGATGACAGTGGTTTTGTCATTCTGCTTGGCATGGCTAGGAGCTGTAGCTGTGAAAGGGCAATGCCTGCTTTTCTGTCCTTCCCTTCCACCTCCCACCCAAACAGAGCTCAGCAGCCTGCTAATGGGAGGCTGGCTTTAGCAACTTTATAGTGACCCCTGGCCAATTTATGAACTCTCCCCTGCCCAGGAAGGAGAGGCTGACATACTCCCTTGTGTACTCCTTGAATTCCTTCCACAATTTCTGCTTTCTTTTCTTGCCAGACACTTTGACATCATGACTTATTTTTACACTTACAGCCACTTTCTGCTGAGAGCCCTAATGAGTGCAAAAGAGCACTTATGACTTCCAAACATTACAAAGCATAATAGTGCTGTGGGGGACACAATCTAAAAATGAGCAGAAACAGCAAAACACTGAAGGGCAAACAGGGCAAAGCCATCTAGAAATAACTACATACCCTGGAATGACTTTGTCCCACCCTGAAGGTCTTTCCCCTCCCTCTTCCCTGTAGTTTGCAAAGCTCTGCCTAAGTGTTTCAAATGTGCCTGAAGTTAGGCTTTACAAAGCACTGGGGCACTGCTTTGCCCCGTGTAAAAGTGTAAAAACACCATGTAAAAGTGTCTCCATGTAAGCTTGCTGCTTTATGGTAGAACATTGTTAATGCTTGACAACCTTTTAAGAAACAGTCAGCTTTCTTTGGGCTCCAGCTTGTTGTTGTAGGTTACAGTCATTTTCCCCTTCCTGTGGAAAAAGAACACAAAAGAGAAAGTTTTATTGGCATTTATCCTTCTTTTCAGCTTAATGATATGCTCTATGCACTCCTTTCAGAGCAGACAGAATCCCTCAAAAGAGGCATTGACAGTTCTTATGGAAAAGTGAGTTTAACAGACTGAGGATGGGGCCGTTTATATTCTGCTCAGGTGTCCCATGTCACCAGCCACAGGGCTCTGTTTCTTGCTGTTATATAGGTTACAGTCAAAGGTGTGTATTGACCTAGTTACCACTCAGAGTTTATTAATCTGGTCTTTCTTGTCAAGGTTCTTGGTTTCTTGATGAAACCTGCTTAAACGTGGAACCAGAAGAGTTATTTGGCATTGAGTCGAAGGGTTGGAGCCAGGCACTCTCTAGGCAGGAAGGCAGAAGTTGCTTTGCCATTCCTGTTGATTAAGATATTGCTCCATTCCTTTATGGTTTAGGGTCTGTGTTGTTTTTCAAATCTCCTTCTATATTAAGAGCTCCACCCTCCCTCACAAAGTCACAAATGTGCAGTTGAAATCCTTCAAAAAGTCCAGCCTGGGAGAGGATCCTGTGGACAAAATAGCCTATCTCTCAATTTCATGGAAAATACCCAGGGCCAGTCAGTGCCTGTCAGTGTGGCAGGGAAAATCCTGAGCCTCTCTTTACAGTGACAAGCCTTGGAAAGCAGTGATCCTTCGGGACATTTTGGGACATGCAAGGGAAGGTGCCTTTCTCCAGTTTCAAACATGAGTCATACTGAATACTGAATAAATACACCCTGAAATCCAGAAAACATTGGGATGTAACAATGCCTAAGTTTATTTGTTTCTAAAGGCTATCACGGAGTAAATGTGGACTAATAAAGCAGACCTGGTGACCTTAAGGACCTAAAGAATATCACCAGGGCAGAATTGGTTCAGTCCTTATGAATATGGAGTCAACTTTGGGTTTTGCTTTTACCACAGGCCTGCAAATGGTCCTGTAATCACAGTGTTATGGATAGCATTAGGATGCTCAGCAGACCTTAATATGTTTGGGAAGTGAAACAAGATCCCTCATACTCTGATAGCTCATCAGCTCCTTGTATGATGTAGAATTTAGCCTTCCCAGATTCCCAGGCTGAGGAGAAGTTAATTTCACCCCAATATTAACTGCTGATACTTGGAGGGCTGAGGACAGAGGGTGGCAGCACAGCCCTGTCACAGCTCACCCACACATGCTGTAGAGGCTGTGGCAGTGCTGAGTGGTTGTAAAACATTTTGCACACAATTGCTTCTGATTAAATGTACTTTTTTTGTTTGTTTTTCTTCACAACAGGGCAAAAGTAACTTCTGTTTGCTTAGTGTGTTTTGGTGTGTTTTAAGCTGTATTTATTGTTTGATTTACACTTCTGCGGTGAAGTTTAGAGCCACAAGTTGTGTGTATAGTGTATGTGTGCAGGGAAAACCTTGCCTCAGAGATCACCCACTGATCTTTAACTTATTAAATGCTCTAACTGATGCTCTTGCTGATTGTCCTGACAGCAACTAACAGGCCATTTCTTAGTGTAAGGCAGATAAGCAAGAGACTGGAGTACTGAGGATATAACCACATCTACCTTGGGGGCGGAGTGAAGAATTTTGGTACAAACCATAGCAGTGAGGAATGAACCACGCTTGTAGAAGGAGGCATGCTTCCAATAGCCCTAAAATGCTTCATTTTGCATTTTGTCTTATTGGAAAAACTGAGATAACAAAGTGCTTAATGTGCTACTGGACCAGGTTGGAATTTTACAGTGCTGAGTGCAGGGCTAAACCAACCCCAAACCCACCAGCTCCTTAAGCCTCCTAAAACCAGATCTATGTACGTCACTGAAAAACTGGTACAATCTTCATTCCCCTCTCACTTTCCCAGTTAAGTGCAATGAAGGTGCTGGGCTGTTGATATAAATATATACCATGCTATAAGAATATGCATAAGTTGAAAATAATATTCCTGAACCCTCTTTGTTCTGTGATGGAAACAACTGTAGGATTACTGAAGGATCATTCAGAGTTCTTAGTACTAATAAAAGGTTTCCTGAATGAGTGTCAAAAATTATCTTTTCTTAAAAGAAGTTAGCAGAGCATTGAAAGGAAACCTTGCCCATTTCCTTTATTAACAGGAATAGTCTTTGTTTCGCATGTTTTGAATGAGAGGTCAATTTTCAAACAGCAGACCAAAGTTTCTGGGGCACACTGGTCAAAGCTCAAACATAAAAGTTTTGTATAGTTGAAAATTGGTGGTGTGATTATATTGTTTCTAGTGCTTGTATTGTGCTTTCTTATATTGTTATGAATTGATTTGGACCTGTGTAATACATTAATGCTGTAGCTTGAAATCCCTGTAAATCTGAGATAACAAAGCTAACTACCAAATGATGGTTACTGGAACTCTATGAAAGAAAATATAATTTATTTATGACTTGATAAGAGCTTTGAAAATTAAGAAGCATACAGACAAACAGCGGGCCACTTTTACAAATGCCTTTGTCCTCATTCATTTTGTTTAGCGCTTCAACATTTCGCTTAGATGAGACATTATGTCTTGCTTTTATATCTGTTGGTTTACTTAATCTTGTCTTGCTGGGCTCTTCTGGCTAATCAGGAAATGTATCACAATCTGTTTATTTGTGCAGATGAAATAATTTTATGTCTGCTAATTTCAGGAGAGGCTATTTCAATTCTGAATTGTCTACAGAAGTCTTAAGTAGCTTACTGGGAAACAGAACCAATTTTTACACCTATTTTGTACTGGTCATAATTTTAGATGAGAACAATATAAAAGAATATTCCTGAGCTGAAGATACAATGTGCCTTTTTTCAGCAGACAGAACATCTGAGTTTAAAACACGGGAGAAGAACATCTTCCACCTCAACTCTCTTTGGATGTCAGCTCTCTAGATCTATTTAGAAAGTCATTAAAAATCCTTGAAAGGACAAAGGTCAGATCTGAACAGGCTAGTTCATATATAAAATAGAAAATGATATTAGACAAGTCAAGACATGATTGATAGAAGTCACAGCACATATTTTCATTGGAACTTCATCTTTGTGAAAAGAATCTGAAATATTACTGAAAGACCATTTCTAGTTACACCTTTAAACAGCAATTTGATAATCTCATGCAGCTCTGCTACCATTATTGCCAGAACCTTATGCAGTTTTTTGCTGACCTCACATTTCTTAATAAGTACACTCTGATCCTCACAAATCAGACAAGATGTTGAAAGAAATATTTGCAATGATCCATTTTCTGCAAATAAAGTATTGCCTGTATTGTCCTCCCCATGAGCCATTGTTTTAGAAAAGCTTTGTCTGCCAGAAGCTGGATGAGGGGTGTCTCCAAAACTTACGTAAGTTGTAAATTGGATATGATGACACACATTTCATTGCCCTTCCATTTCTGCAGGGAAGGATCAAACAAAGTAGAAAAGCTCCTGATTTTGGGCAGGTTTGCTTTGTAACTGTTTGGTAGCAGTAACATTTTCCTGACTTGAAAGGTGGGATCCTCCACCTGGGGAAAAGCATTTTTGGGATGGAAAGGGATGTGAGAGACACAGCCACAGGCTGTGATGTGATGGTGGGGGCCAGGCAGGTAGGTGAATGTGTAAAGCAGCTGTCTGTGTTTCTTTGCTGCAAATAAGATTAGTTTTTAGATAGGTTCACTTTGTGCTGGGAGCCAGAGCAGCTCCCTAGAATTTAGAGAAGTCATTTGAGCCAAGTTCAGGAAGACTCAATAATTGTGCCCTTAGGTTCTGAAGAGCAAGAAATGTTTTGAAATAATTATTCCCAGCGGAAGCTGTAATGAGGTTAGGTTAGACACGATGAATAATTCTAATTCCTTACTGTGTAATGACACAATTTAAAATAGCATTTCAGACGTGGGCCTCCCAGGTAACTGGGTTAGATCAGTAATCTCCTGCTCAGATAGAAACTCTTCTACTCATTCCTCAGTATTGTCTCTTTTTGTAACTGACTGAACATAGGCTTTCTGTGTTTCAGTACACCAATCTATCTTATTTATTTAGAATATTGAAACCATATTAATTAAGCAATAAAATACTCCAGACAGCTTGTTGTTAGGATTATTTACATACTATGTGTTTTAAAGGGGGAGGAGGAGAAATTAGTATCTCTATCCTGAGAGGTGTCTAAGGGCTAGAGGAAACAATTCCAGGCTTTTTATAGCCTGGAATATAGACCCTATATAGTCTCCCTGTGACTGGGCATACAGACAAGATGCTTATTTGAGGGCAAGGTAGAATACAGTTTTCAATAGAAATATTTTGGTTGTCAGAGAAAAACAACATCCTTGAAAGTGATTCAGGGGAGGAAGATCCTTTTGAGCAGCAGTATCCAAGGTTAGACAGAATAACTGCTGCACCCTACAATATTGTCACCCTGGTGGCTGAAAATTTTTTTTCTTACCAATGAAGTCTCCTTCCTCCAAGTGGCCTCTGAAGGGAAATAGATAAAACAGCATTCTCCTGCAAGAGAAAAGATGTGTATAAACTTGGCAACAGAGAGAATAACAGTTTGTCCACAGCAGTGATGAAGTCTATGCTCCTAACTACCATAATATACATGTAGGGCTCCCAGCAGGACTGAGTCTTCCTCATACAAACTGCTTTTATCTGTCTTCTGTCCTCTCAAGCATCATTCTGCTGCTGCTGGTTATGGACACTGAGCCCAGGCCATGAGAGACTTCAGGTTCCATCTTCCTCTCTCAGCTGTACTTACTCAGGCATCAGTTCCTCATTGCTCTGCAGGGACTGTCTGGTACATTGGATTAGGAAGCCTAAAACTATGAAGAAAAGCTCAGGTGGTAATGGTTCATCATTCTCCAAGGAAGACAATTAGGAAGTAGTGAAGGCACCTGGAGCACAGATGCAGTTTTCTCAGTAAATTACACAGGCATGAGGGCCCGTGTTTGTTAGCTGCCTGGGAGATCTGCAGCGTCCCTTAAATGTGTATCCAGCTTCAACACAAGCAGAGTTTCTTTCTTTCCTTCTGAAAGAGATTGTGGAACCATCTCTGCTAAACTTCAAGGCAGTGCAAGGATTGTAAAGTGAGCTCTTTTTGTGTGAAGAAAGAAAATGACTTTCATATTGCCTCTGCTACCTGAAGTATTCAGGCAAGTACCTGTTGATCAACTCCCTCCTCTCTTTCCTGCTTGTAATTTCTGTTTAAGTTTGTTTGTATAGACAAAATTCATCTGTCTCCTGCACACCACAGCTCTGTAATAACAGGCAGGCCTGGCCAGCCAGGGAAGTCAGTGATGTGACCTCTGTTGTGCTACCTTGGAGGCAAACCCATTGCTCCCCCTCGGGCTCTGTAGTTTGCTGCCCAAGGTTGCATATCAGTTATATGGCAGTGTGAAGAGTGGCACATCTTCTGCTTGGGAAGGCAATATGTTCCTTGGCAGGCTCCCCAGAAGTCTCATCTAGATTTGTATCTGTTTGTCCTCGCTGTACTAATCACCCTGTGGTTAGTGCAGATGCCTGGCTTAGTCTCCTTAGCAGGGTCAGAGAGAGGAAATTTCAGATCTCCTTATTCCTTTGTTTGCCTTGGTTTTCTCAGCTTCACAAGGGAGATAACAGCAGCACTGAGACAGCCAAATATTTGCTTGTATAAGTACATCTCTTAATTAGCAGAGTCCTCTGAAAAACTGACTGTGGCGAGTGCTCCAACAGCAAAGAGGAATCCATGCTATAAAAAGCCTGGAATTGTTTCCTCTAGCCCTTAGACACCTCTCAGGATAGAGATACTAATTTCTCCTCCTCCCCCTTTAACACACATAGTATGTAAATAATCCTACCAACAAGCCGTCTGGAGCATTTTATTGCTTAATTAATATGGTTTCAATATTCTGAATAAATAAGATCACATTCAGATTGTGAGTATGGTAAAGTTAAGGGGATGTGATCCAAGAAGGAGTTTCAAATCCCTTCACATCTGTTCCTCTATTTTGTTTGATTAATTTTATGTTCTAAATTAAATTATTCTTATGAATTTCTTTCCTCTGATGTTCTGCCCTCCTCCCCCCATTTTTTCATCATCTGTCTGCTCAACACCTTTCCTGCTCTCTCACACAGGGAAATAAAAGCCACTTGACAGCCCAGCTGGCTGAGCAGGTCTGTGCTGTTCCTCTCCATCCCTTGTGGGGCTGCTGAATGTGATGGGTTTGGAAAGCTCTGGACTTATTAGTCCCTGTTTTCAGATGAATGCAGGCTTTCCAACTGGCATTCATTGTTCCTTTGATCCAGGTTTTAATTGAAAGCTTGGGAATTCTAAATCCATTGAACTGTAGTAGAGTTACTTTTTAGTAAAAGATCCTTTTCTTCCCCTCTTACCTGCCCTTAAATGCAACTCCAAAAAAAGCCAAACAACTCCCAGGGCCTTGCTTATTTTTGTTTAGCAAAGGAGAAAAAAATGTTAAGTATTCATCTTCTTTATATGGTTCTTACAAGGATTTTTTAAAGTTTTGGCTACAGAAACGCTGATGTGACTATAGTTTCCAAGCTATCAAAGAAAGTCAAAAACAGCCTGAAAAAGGTCACAAGACTGGGGAAACAAAAAAAAACTCTCATAGGCATAAGAGATGCTTATTTGGTAATTAATATTTCATTTTCATTTTGTTAAATTATAAACTGCTAATGGAGGGAGTCTCCTCAGGCTAGGAGAAGGACCTGGCACATTTTGGGCATTCCCACAAGGGAAAAATAACTTGGTTGCAGATATAGATGCTGAGGAGCTACTTGTTCTCTTTGGCTTAAAGAAGAGTCTTTGGTCAACAGTTCTTCCTTGCAGACCTGACCTTGCACAGCACAACCTGCTAATTTCCCTTGCTGCTGCCTCCAAAATACTGCAGCTCCTGCTGGGGTGCAGCTGCCTCCCCATCCCTCCCTGATACCCCTCTTGCTGAGAGCAGCCAGCAGTGCTGCCGTGAGTTACTGATGTCTGATTGTGTGGTTCCTATTTTGCCTAAAGTGAGCAGCTCCACATTCCCAGCTGATTTTCTACCACCACCACATTTGATGGGATTGAAAGCTGTCATAAATCTCCTCTCATTTTTCTTAATGTTGTATTTTTATGGTGTGAAACTGTTAGTGGAACTGGAGCACTTTGGTAAAAAATTGTCTGAAATCAACCTGAGAGGTTAGAAAGCCCTTGGAGAGGTATAAACCCACATGGCCAGACTAAATCACCATTGAGAAATGGATTATGGTTAGAAATCTAATGTTTTTTCCAGGAGTGTTGTCAGGCCATGACCATTTACCTGCTGCCCTGTCTCATTGTGCGTAGTGGAAGACGAAGATGAAGGTATCTCCTGGTATCCCTTTGAGTATATCTTTGCACCAATTTATTTCTGGTTATTCTTGCACTCTTGTGTTGCAGATTCCTGATTACACCCAACTTCTCATGGAGCAATCTGAATGGTGTGTGCCTTTTCCTCCTTCCCTCACAGGAATGCAAAGAAAGGATGCAGGAGGCGTCCTAAGTCAGCTCCCACATGTTGAGGGACGTGTGCTGTGCTTGTTGCTTCACGGTGCTGTCTCTTTTAGTCTGATTCCTGAAACCTTTTCCCATTTAAGGCATATTAGCCATAGTCTTTCCACTTCTAATTTTAAAAAAATTTTCACTTGCTTTTACTACTTACACTTGTCTCTCCTCCAGCAGTAAAAAAACCCAGCAACTTAATGCAAAGTAAATCATACCTGATTTATGCTTGTATAAACAGCGTGTATCTCTTCCTGTACAGGTAAACGGAATTATAAAGACATTTGTGAATAAAATTTTGAGAAATGAGAGAGTTCACTAGTAACTCATTTACAGTGACAGGAGATGAATAGAGGTAATTTAGTCTCATAAAAGTAAAATTGGCTCATGTCTTACATGGGGATGGGAAGAAGATTATTGTTTAGCAGCTGGAAAGCTGAGTGGAGCTGAGAATTGGCAGCTGTGCTGAGGGGGTTTGACTGCCTGGCTCTGTTACCTCGGGTGAGTCATTTAGTGTGCGTGGTGTACATGCTGCCTCCTGTAAATACAGATCTAATTCTTGGCTAGTTTGTAGAGGGATTTGCTCTCCCCAAGTGAGGCACCAGAAAATAGGACTCTGATGTGGTGCTGCTCTATTGCTATGTTTGAATAAGAGCATTTCCTCCTCTCCTTCTCCTGTGGCTGATATATTTGCTCCAAGTGTATTTCAGTCTTCACATCTTTCCTGGGGATGGAGAGGAAAGTAATCTTGAAAGAAAAGCAAATATCCTTTGGTTTTAAAGTTATATTGTAATAAGATAAAAAGATTAGGGCCTGTGGAAGTAGGCATTATGAGACTCAGATGAAGTACATAATCTTCTACCTTGTTGGACAAATAAGCTGGACAGAAGGCACAAATGAAATGTGCTTGGGAACTTCCTTCCAGGTCTGTTACTAGTGAAAATATTGTGAAAATCCTCGAGTTAAAGGAGGGTCAGGGCTCTGCTCTGTGGTGTGGGCTGAATGGCAGCTCTCTCTCAAGGTTTAGAGATTCCCTGAAATGAGAGACTGGGGCAAGGATGAGGTGGATGTAAAAAGAAGAAAAAAAAAAAAAGACATGAAAAGAGGTAAAGATGTTGCATTGCTAATTTTGGAGAACCTTGGAATCTTGTTCTGCCACTGTGGAGGAGGACGGCAATGGTGGTGTGTGTTTTACTTTTGAAGGTGGAGCAAGAGAGGGGTTCTGGATTGGCTCTGAGATGGCCTCTGGTTTCCAAAGGTTCAACTAGGCTCTTTATAAAAATCTATGGGACTAGAAAGAATGCATTGGTTCTACAGTGTGAGTAATGTTTGTTTATTGGTGTCAATGGATTAAATCCCACAAAATGTCCATTTTTGCGTAACCTGGTCACTTTCAGCAATTTTAGGCTCTTAAGAAAGCTAAGCAAGGAGACTGGCTCATTCCTACTGGTGTTTTGTTTTCTAAGCAGTGTTTGCATCAGTCTTTTTGAAGCTGGGCTATTATAGTAGGAAATGGAGTTGCTAAACCTTACATTATCAGTAATTAATATAATGATTATGGTTCTCTTTTCATTTTTGTGGGCTTTCTGGTTCCTCTGAGTGGTGATGATGCGCAGGCTGCCCTTTCCCAATGAATTTTTTTCACATTGTGGCTGGTAACTGGAGGCAGAAAGATACTTTGTGTCTCTTTATAACATTCCCCTAAATTACTCCGAAGATGCTGCTGTGTCAGTACTGTCACGTATAGTACTTTTGGTACTTCTGGGCTTTTAATCAGCTCATCATGCTGCAGATCTGCGAATACTGTTGTTTACAACAATTTGGGACTCTTGGCTAAACGCTACAAACAGCTTTAGCCTAGGACTTGCTGAAGTCCCCAGTGATCACTTGAGCCCGAGTGCTAATCCTTATGCTTTGCAGCCTGGGCTGGGATTTGCCACCAGGATTTTAAAAAAAGCCAATTTAAATATAGGAAGCTGTACAAATGCTTGAGGTCTGGGTAGGCAGGGAAGAGCTGTGTGAGTTCAGGGAAATCTCCATCTCTCCTAACCTTTAAAGGTCTGTGTGCATCTCTTGGTGATTTAGTTGAAGAATGCCTCTAGATTCCCACCTCCAAGTGAAAGGATAAATCCAGTGAGGGGTTCAAGTGAATGTGAAGTGTAGAAGCTAAGGACAGAGAGTTAATAACCCAGGAAAGGAAAGCTATGCACAGATAATTGCAACTTTTCCTGGTGTCGTGGTTTAACCCCAGGCAGCCGCTCCCTCATTCCCCCACCAGCAGGATCGAGGAGAGAACTGGAAGAGTGAAAGCCAGAAAACTCCTGGGTTGAGATAAAGATACTTTAACAGGGAAAGCAAAAGCTGCGCACACAAGCAAAGCAAAATGAGGAATTAATTCACTGCTTCCCATGGGCAGGCAGATGTTCAGCCATCCAGCAGCCTCCTGTGCCATGGGGAAGCAGAGAGATGCATAGATACACCATGATGAGGGAGGGGAATTTTGGAGTTGTGAGAGGACAGGAGACCATCTTGCAGTGCAGGGTAATATTTGGGTAACGTTTTTAAAATATTTTTATTTCTGGTTGTCATAAATGTTTGCAATGACTGATTTCAATGTGCGATTTTCAAAGTCAGTGCCCCTCCAGATGCCGAACAGGCACACTACAGCTTCCCTCTGTAGCATGTCTGCTCTGTGAGCCCCAGTCCTTGAAAGGAAGTGCCATTTTTCAATTCTTGGCCTGTCTGAAGATGATGCTTTTGAAGTGCCCAGCTTGTGATTCATACCCATTATCTCTGATTCCTTCTCCTCCTCCATTCTGAAATACCTTACTGTTCTCATGGATCATCTCGCCTGATGCAGCAGATCCTGTTTATAAATTATGTCATTGTCTCTTTGCCACCTTCCTTTCAACCCAGTGCTTTCAGGGACCCATTTTGCCCTTACTCTTTTCACTGCTGATCTCCCTATGCCCTTTTCATGTTTGAATAATTGCCCAGTGACTTAGATTTACCTTATCTCCTATTGTAAAAATTTTCAGGAAGAGAATGTGTCTACATAACTTGCTTTACCTTTATGGCACTACAGAGTAGAAAGGGTTGTTATTAATAATGCATACCAAAATGGCCTCTTATTTGACAAGTGTACTTTTATTTTAACATATAATATTTATGTCATGCTTGTAAGTAGTTGTCAGCATATTTCATAAAATTAATGGAGTCCCACAAAATGGGAACTCGCTACTGTGTCTGGCTGTAAAATTTTTGCTGAGAAATGGAAAGAGGCTGCAGGATTTTGTATGCAAAATATGAAAGCCGAAGATTTGGCTTTGTGTGTATTTGGCAGCCAGTGTTGGAAACAGAGTGATATATATGATATATTAAAACATTTTAGAATGATAGAGAAAAGAAAGCTTCAAATTTTGTTGAAGCTATTCAAGTTAAGACATGCACACTTTCATTAAAGAAGCCAAGCAACAGCTGAATTGAAGCCACTGATTTGTTTTCACTGGGAAAAACAGCTCTGAGTGATAAGAAGATGGAGAGTTTGCTTAGTGAGAATAAATTAATACATGATGTTTATTGTCTAAACCATATTTGAGAAACAGATAATCTGTAGGATATTAAAAGATAAAAGAAAGAAAAGAGAAACATAGCATGCCTGTTGCCTTTTCCTCAAGTGTTCCTTAGGCTGTATCCACTCCACAAGTCTCCATGTAAAATTCTATGGAATCGTTTTCTCTGAGTGAAAAATTGACTTTGCTAAAATGAACAATTTTGCCACTGACTTAAATGGAGCTGGTTCTCTTGCTGTACAAATTATTTTTAGAAATAAAAATGTTCATTGATGCAAGAAATTTCTTGCTGTTAGCCCATTTTTGGTGACACCACGGATATTAAGACAGAAGATTGCCCAAGCAGGTTTCAGCAATGACCAGCCAATTAATGCTCTATTGGAAAATGTTCATATACTTCAGTGTGACACTGTTGCCTCCTCATTTTTTGCTCTGGAACAGAAAGAAGTGAGAATTAGATACTGAGAACTATATTACAGTCTATCAAATCCTATGGCAGAAGTGAATAGTTGTAAGGTTTGCTTAGGTCTGTAAATATATCTTAGTATAAAACACAAATAGAGTCTGCATGTTCTCTCACTTTTTTAGTGAGAAATGTTCAGGTTTGGGAGTAAAGTAAGATGTGGACAATAGTATTTTTTCTGGTCAAGATTGTTACAGTACATTAAAACCACACTGCCAATTTTTTTTTCTTTAATTAACTTTTTTTAAAAAAAATAACTTTTTTTTTATTAACTTGAGGTGCTCAAGACTAATTATAGCTCTGAGCTACTTTGATGATGTGAAAGCAACACACATGGAATGAAGGCATAAAATATTAATAATGAGAGGGGTCCTGTAAAATGTCAGCACGAGAATGGTAAAAGGTGAACAACCTTCCACAACTTGGCCACAAAGTGTGCACAGTTTTTGGAGAGCATGTGAAAGTTTTAGAGAGGCTTCCAGTGGGTTGGTTTACTAGGGCGAGTTTACAGGGTGAGTGAGAGCTGGTGCAGACAGAGGAGCAGGTACCTGAGACAGGAGGGTCAAAGTGCAGGCTTTGGAATAAGGCTGAATGCTTTATTATATTTATATTATATTTAGAAGCCTGCTGGGCTCTAGCTGGATTCTGCAGATGTGGGACTTTGTTCCATCCACCACTCTGTGCATGTATGAATGCATAAACCCAGGGGAGAGCAAAAACCTGTGGTTTACCTCTTCTTGCAGTATTCAGAGCAGAACTTATGAGTCTCAGTGACCATTTCCTGAGTTTGGCAGTTTGCTTTTCAATGTGTAATCTCTCCTCCTGCATTTGAGATCAACTAGGACAGACTAATCCCAAGATTAAGGCGAATCAGATGAAGGGCTGTTTCCATAGCAGATGCTGCCATGTGAGTGCTGAGTTCCTCTTGTGATAGAGCAAGGCCATAGGGCAATGCAAATGGGGCAAATCCTGTTTGTCTTGACTAATTGTCAACTCAGTCCTAGTTCCCTTTTCCCTTGCAGAAAACAAACCACACCAAGCATCCAATTAAGGAGACTGAATTGGTTGAAATTCTAACCCAGGCTTGTGTTTACATCTCTTCTGAATCACAGTCTGCAGGAAGGTTTGCATTAGTTCAAGTTTGCCTTGTTGAGTAGCAGTTTGTCTAGTCCTGAGTAGCAGTTTGTCTAGTCCTGAGTAGCAGTTTGTCTAGTCCTGAGTAGCAGTTTGTCTAGTCCTGGGGCCAGCTGCAGGAGGGCACTGTCTGCTGACTGCCCCAAGGACTTCACTGTGTAGCTGAAACTGCTGCAAAAAAATCTCAGAGCTACCCTCAAAAATGATTTAAGCAGGTCTAATGAGTAAGTCTTTTGACAGAAATTGATACTACTGAGACTGTTCTGTAAAACCACAGCAGTTTATTTCAGTATCATCTTGGGAGAAGGCTTTCTACTAAACAGAGAAAACAAGGTTATCCAGGAGGTGTAGCTGCTATTTCAATATTTAGATTGGAAATCTTAATGTCCTTCTGAAACAAAATATAGTTACAGTTCCTATGACAACTGTTTCCCTCTCCTCTGGAGCATGGGCTAAGGACAGGATTTCATTACATGGTCATGTAACACTGGGCACTGTGACAGCCTTGTCATCTCCACTGCGCTGTTTGCTCCTAAATGGCATTTAGCTTTGCCCACTTGTGTTGTGCAGAGCATGAATTGTAGTGACTGACCTTCACTGTGCTTATTGCCTGCCACCTCCCACTTCCCAGCTTCCCTCTTTTCATTAGCAGGCTCATTTTCTACCAAAATACATTTGGTATGCTGAATTTTATTGACAAAAATTACTAGAAACTTATTTCAGTGGTAGAAATTCTATATGCTGACATTAATTAAGAACAGCATCTTAATAAGTACACAGAGTGCTGACAAAAATTTGTGAGTACAGCAGCTAAACCAGAAATATGCAGCAGATTCCTGTAGTTCTGCAACACACGTAAGAAAAACTATAACCAGTTGAACAGATATATTAAAAGACTTTATTCACAATAGAGAAATTTTTACAAATATAAGTTCTTAAAAATTAAGCATCTTGATCTATTATGTATTCCATAATTTCAGTTTATATAAAGATGAAAAGACTAAATGGAATATGTACAAATCAAAACCAATTTAAATACTTGATAGAAATGGATATGTATGAAGTTACCATAGAAACAGTGAGTCATTGGGCATTGCAAAAATCTGTGTATAACCAACACATATGCAATATTTATCTCACAAATAATAAAAAAAAATTTTTTTTTCATATGTGAAAAAATGTTGGTGCCATTTAAAGGGATCTACCTCTTGGGACTCAATGTATGTCGATTTAAATGCATTATTATGCTACAAAGAAATGGAAGAAGTGTGGGCAGTGCATTTATGTGAAGCTAATGTGTCCATGTCACTGTCTTCTCCCCCCTGCCACCCCCTCCCCCCAACAATAAGCAATTTCTTTTGCTCTTATGAATGACTGGGAACACAAAGTCACCATCACTATCCACTTCCATGAAGTTAGTTAAGTGAATGGGAATTAAAATGCATGTTATCATGCATTATCTTATGCATGATCTAACAAGCAGTGGACTGTTTGAAAATGATTGCTCTGACTTTGGTGCTTTGGGGTTATCTAAAAAAAAAAAAAAAAAAAAAAAAAAAAAAGAAAAATTGATATATTCTCAGTTTATGAAAAGTTTTTTTCTTACAGCTGGCAGATCTACACGTTGTACAATCTTCTCGTCTACTTACATTACTTTACAAAAAGTACAGTATAGTGCAGTTTGTACATACAACCTGAATACCAATACCACATCAAATTTGTGCTCTTTCGAATCATCCTAACTCCCACGCTAAGAAAAACTCATAGGAAATGTCTGTTTTACAAGGAAACAACCATGATGCTTATTTTTAAGTACATAAGACCCAATGTGCACAGAGCTGCATGACTGGAGCCTGCTTTTGAAACGTGGAGAAGACCTGTCTGGTTCTCTACTCTTCCCTTCAGCTTGCTAAGTACCAGCAAGATCACTAAGAACAGCTGGGGGAAGCAAACCTTGGTTAAAAAAACCATGTAGAAAGTGGCTTAGAAAACACACTTCTCAAAGACTGTTTCTGTCTGAGCTTTTGTAGTTATTTAACTGAGATGAGGTCAAAAGCAGCACATGCATGTGGGGGGCAAGCAGCAGGTGACCCAGTAAACATAACTAAGAAAAAGTAATTATTGTTACATGTTAAAAAGAGAGGAAATATTTTGGTTTTATTCCACAGCTATGTTGGTTCAGGGGATGGAAAAAATCTTCCTTATAAATACTATTTATAAAGAAATACAATGAAGTATATTCCTCCAATGGCACAAATTCTGGAGAATCAAAAGCAGCAGAATTTCTGCTTTTCAACAGAGGAGAGAGTCAAGACCTTATCCTTGCTTACTTGGGTTTAGAAACCTGCTGTGACATGAGAGAATCCATACTTTAAAAAAGAAAATAATAATAAAAAAAAAAAAACCAGTGGAGCAAAAAGTTTTGAGCCACTGTGCCTGGCTCTGTGTAAG
The DNA here is from genome assembly GCA_013399945.1 of Ploceus nigricollis. NCBI lineage: Eukaryota > Metazoa > Chordata > Aves > Passeriformes > Ploceidae > Ploceus > Ploceus nigricollis. The sequence goes on along the minus strand of VXBC01004462.1, from coordinate 554,099 downwards.
CAGGCTTTACCTGCATATCCATTTCTATCCATTCTCCTGGTGCTGGGTGGCCCAGGCTCACCAAGGTGCCCCAATAACTCCCGTGTAGGAATGCCCAGCTCTGCCAAGCCCACGCTGGAGCATCAGTGGATCCTTGCCTTGCTCCCTACACCAACATCTTTGGCACCTTGTGTGGCACATGCCATCTCCTCTGCCAGCAGGGGAGGCAAAAGGCACCCTGTCTTTACAGACTTGAGGGCAAACTCTATGGGTCAGCTTCCATCTGCTATATATAAAAGTGTAATTAGTTATTTTTGGCTTCTACCTAAGAAAATCTCCACTGCAGACCTCTATCAGCATAGGAAAAATGTACTCTAAAGCCTAAACAAATGTGTTCCCTCAGCTGTGATTAGCAATGCTGGACATGTGAGCTATCTTACTAAATACCATTCAAGAATGTTACTGTTCAGAACCAGATTTGTTTCACTGCAGCCCAGTCAATGAATAATGTTCTTTCTCAGAATGGGAAGCCAGGTGTTTCCTACCTGATATGTATGGAAGTCATCCCATCACTAAAGGAAAACACAGGTAGACTTAAAAATCATGTAAACCACTTCAAACCAAGTAGAAACAGGAATTAATCGTGCCTCATTTCTTTTTCCCTTTGGTGATGCCACAGAGCAAAACATTTTTGGCAAAGCTGTTACCTTTCTTAGTAAGTCAGACCTCTACTCTAAGGAATATTTTTAAGCACATTGCATTTCTGTTACTTAAGACAAGACAGTGTTGTCAGAAAGTTTTAGTTCAATGCAGGATAACTTCCTCTCTGAATGACTTATCTTCATTTGAGGATACAGGTTTTCTTCAAGGCATCTGAATGATTCTCTTTATTCATACAGATACATCAAATTGCTTTGTGACAATTAACCATCAAGTCTGGTGTCAAGTCTGGACCTACCAAAATCTTTGCAAAAGTAACAGAAAAACAAACAAATTGTATCTGATATAATTCTAAGCTTCCAGGAAAATGTCATTGAGTGTTTTTTTTTGCCAACCAACCAAATGAAAGCTATTGGACTAAATATATAAAGAAGGTTAATAGTCCCTTTCTTAATACGAAATGACTACCTTATTTTACTCCATAGTAGCTTGACTAAAGACATAAGAATAACACCACCTAGAAAAGGGAGGAAACAATTTATTCTATTACAATATTCTAATCAAAACCTGAAAAACTAAGGTCTGCTAACTAATGTGCTAAATCCACAGAAACTAGTTTAATCTAAATTCAACTTATACTGCAGTTTCAGAGTTGTGTCTGCATGAAATGAAAATACCCCTAGGTGGACTTCATTGACAATGAAATACATCAGATACTCCAGCAAGTAATGATAGACCCGCATAAGAAGAGGCTGTCACAGTCACAAGATTTGTCCTGGATGACACACAAAACAAACATAAAACATTAAAAAAAAAAAAAAAAAAGGAAAAAGCTCTTTATACTTAATTCAATATGGCTTTTTGCAACATGGCAAAATATTACAGCTTAAAGCATACATCTCCTCACAGAGGAGAGAAGAATTTTGCAGTCAAATTAAAAGCATAACAGGAAACAAGTAACATGCAGACCTTCTGCTTTTTTTGGCCAAAATGACACTGCAGCCTAACAGAATCTGGGAAGATACCCTATTTCACTTCTAAGAAGGTATTAATCTGAATTACAGGATTAAAGTTTTATCATAATTAATTGGGTACATTCATAAAAATTTACTGTTAAAGAAAACAGACTGCAAAACACTTGATTAAAAAAATTAACTTAGGAATTTAAAACCAAATCATGTGCCCAAGTCCTGGAAATGTAAGGAATGAAACAAAGTATAAATTAATCTTCATCTATTTCTGGTTTTCTTCTTTATTCCCATCATCTTTGTGAAGAACAGGGAGAGGATGAGCCTCTGTGTTGAAGACCCAGTGTTCAAATGGAAGAAGATCATCTTCAGAAAACAGCAAATACAGGTACCTGGCAAGAAAAGAAAAGCAGGAAATGAGACCACATCAGGGAAGTGATTTTCAGGAAAACACATAATAATTCATATTTAATTTACTTGAATATTAAACTTCCTGTTGAGATGGCATGACTGATATTTTCTTGCACAGCAAAAAAAAAAAAAACCCAGAACTGAAGAGATCAAGACAAAACTTTAATCTCATTAAAAATTTACGAGATGATGATAGATAATAAAAGCTTTTGGCTTTTTCTCTTAACAGGTCCTGCAAGCTTTCCATGGAAGTTGTTTTTTCTTCTTTCTCTAAAGTGCTAAAATGAAAAGTATGCAGTATAAGCCTGTTAAGTTCTCTGTCTAGTCAATTTGTTTCATTAGTGCTGGCATATATAATTAGATTCTATCAAAGATAGGAGATGCAATGTCTCAAAAACTATCAAGTATCTTTATCAGAAGTAAAGATAATTTGCAGAAGTAAGGGAATTTAGTTTATTGACACAGATTGGGGAAAAAAAGAGGTAATTTTGCTTCCTGTCACCTAAGAAGAGCTCTGCTATTTCACTCGGATTTTGTTATGTGAGAGTGTCAAGAGTACTAATGATAAATACTTATCTGTAAAGATGATACACAGAACTACTTCACATTAATGAAAGTGAACTTCCTTAACTTACTTGAGTGTCTCTGAAAGGAAGAAACTTTGCTGCACATCATCATGGCTTTCATGATTGTTATAAACATCTCTAATGCCAGAATAGCCGCCGTCTACTCTGCAGTGTTTTTCCAGTGCCTGAAGCAGGGAAGAGAACACCCAAATCAGTGGGATTAACAAAATGAATAATATGTCAGTTTTTCTGTTTGACAATAAAACTAGCAAAAAACAGTTGCCACAATTCTTTTGATAAAGAGATGAAAACCTCTAGATAGAAAACACTTTAAAAAAAAGACATAGGCATACTGGTCTAATTTCGTATTCAGGAAAAGAAGCAAAATAATAAATGAATAAAAAGTGAACACAAACCAGCTTTCAGAAGGAAAGATGTATGGGTATAAGGATTTAAAGACATATGGATTTTCACTTATATTCTTTTTCCTCTTTTTAATAGGATTAAAAATACCCTTTCTCTCCCAGTCCCTCAGCCTTTGGAAATTGTGTTACCTACACCTTTTCTGGTCATATTTTGGTACTTAAAATTATTATGACATAATTGAACACCATACTAAAGATCAGTCTTTTCTTTACCTCCTGCAAATCCCTTCAAAAAAAGGAAAGGCAACTCTCCATTTTCTCTGTAAGTTGTATGGCTTCTCTTTGCAATTATTTAATTTTTCAATGGGAAACCACTGATATTGGGCTCTGACTGAATTTCTCTTGTGCAGCAGTCATATTTTTCTTTGCTACCCCTCTGAAAAAGCTTTGTCTGTTACACAGGAGTAAACAGAAAACCAGGACTTAACACAACATAATTTAGCTATAACAATAAAAATGTGTTTTTCTTTAGATAGTTTCCAAACTCTTTATTCAGTTAAAAGGTGTAAAACAGATGACTGATTCCTATTTCACAATAAAAAGGAGTACATGGGCCACCTAAAAATACAATTTCTTTTCTGTCCACATGAATGTCCTATATTTATGAAGGAGAAAAAAGATCTGATGAAGAGTATATATAAAAGGGCAAAAAATATTCTGGAACTGTAGAAGTGAGACTAATAAACTTTGTTGCTTTTCTTTATCTTAGGTGTTTGCAATAGAAAGGTGGTACCTATATGCCTATATATCAGCCAAAGCTTCTTTAAATATACTGCTATCCAATACCTTATTTGAATATTGGTTATCTTATCACTACTATATTTAAAAATTTGAATTAATAGGGTTTTTTTCTTATAATTTATGTATTTAACAAGGCCATAAGTATTCTTATTGTATTCATTTTTCTTATTCTCTTTTACAACAACTCCCTGGTACCAGACAGTATAAGGAAGGAGTAAAGAGAATTTAAGATGATTACATTTAAAACAATTCATTATTCAAAACCAAATTCAGAAAATGCTACTTAACCCTAAATAACTTCTTGCAATGAAAATGATAGTAAGGATTGTGGATGGCTGCATTCACTCAGGACCACCCTACTGTGAAACTAGGTGTTTTCTGTGGAGATGGTATTGGAACAACAACTTTCAGGCAGAAATGCCTGGGGCTTTATCGCCCCGCAAGAGAGAGCCAGGAGATAACTGGTTCCTCCCTTTCTGAAGTTACTACAAATATCACTGAAGTGAGTACAGGATGTGTAGATTTTATTTAGGGAAAGATGCTGCATTTCAAAACACACAACCTAAAAAGCAAGGCAGAGAATATACCTAAACCAGGCAGGATAAGTATTTTCTGAAGACAGATGGGACTAAGAGTCACTGATAATTACTGAAGTATTCATCACCTTCCCCTGCTCTAAAGACTCTTTAAGATCTGTGTTTTGCTGTGAGTAGATATCCTAAACGTCCTTGATTTTGCTGGAGTCCCTGTAGCTGTGTGCACACATTTGGTTTGCATGTCAGGCTCGCCTTAGTTTTCACTGGAGACTAAGCTGCCTATCGTATATTTAAAAGGGGTTTTTCTCCAGAAGAGAGCCTTTAAAATATAACAGCCTATTTGTCTTTTCTCATGTGTCTTTAGGTTTAATTTTCCTGGACACTTTTACTAAATGACAAATATACTTAGGTTTAAAGAAGTAATTTCCTCTGGCTGGTATTCCTTCCCACTTTTCTACTTCAACCTGCAACGAATTCAAAATTCTGCATCTGTGTCTGGATTTTCAATGTCAAACAAAAGATGATGTTTTTCAAGGCACAGCAGAAGCAGAACTTGAAGGATAAGGCTACTATGCGAGGAAATACCTGCATTCTAAACAGGGCGAGGTAAAATAAAAGCAAATTGCATTTACCATTTATATGCTCTAATGTACTTAGAGCATTCTTTGAGTTCAGAGGCATCATAAAGGTACCTGGAGGCACTGCTATCATGTAAACTAAGGGGTTAACTTGCCCCAGGTATGGGGGAAGTTGATGGTATTTGCTTGATGCAAATATGAAGCATCTCATCCCTCAAAGCTATTTTCCACCTAACTAAAGAACAGGACATCCACCTGCAGGATTAGTAGGATAAAAAGGCTCTAGGTTGTCAGGCATCCTGGCAGTGATGGGCTTTTGTGCCCTTTCCTGCAGTTTGAGAGTACAGTGATGTTCACAGTGATAGGGGTAGTGGTGGGCAGGAAGAAACAATCAAACACATTTTAAATAAGTAGTTCTCAGAAAATGAGGGTGGCTAGGATCAGTTATGATACAGTAATGGAAAACATCAAGCACAGTGAAAACTGGCTGACAGTCTCAAACTATCATAAAGGGAAAAACAAAGGAAGTGCTACAAATTTAAAATATGTGCCACATTTATAATGCAGAGAGGGAGGCTTTCATGAGCTAAGCTGATAAAACCTTTCTGACTCAGTAAGAGTGGATATTGCTGGTGGTCATAACTGCATTTTCTCTAGCTGCTGAAGTACATACAAAATTACCTTGGACTCAAAGCAGCAAAACAAATTCACAGAGAAAAAAAAGGAGAGACGATAGCATATTTTTAGTCTATAAAGTTAGAGAAAGACTTAAGAGACTTGTCAGAGAGTTTAGAAGTCATGACTCTAAAACAGCCTCCTTTTCTACTACAAGGGCACTGGGAAAAAAAACTAATGAGTTCTTATTGTCAGAGTAATGAGTTGAAATGGACATGAAACACATGAAGAACAACTTTTTTTGGACAAAACCCAAATTGTCTGATAGTTCGTTTCCTATTTTTTCTTGTTTCAATCTCAGGTTCCCCTTCGTGCAACAGGTACTGGTAATTAAACCAATGACCCTCAGTGGTTGGGGGCTTCCCTGAGTACAGAATGGGTCAGGTGCTCTTTGGGGCAACATTAAGGAGCAAAAGGGAACAGAATTTATGACATAGTTAAGGTAAGCTAGCATAATATGTGCTGTAACAAAAAATTCTTCTATTAGGTAGAGCTGTATGGCTATAACCACCAAGAGAGGACAGGAAGAAAAAAGATTTTAAACATACAACTGACTGCATAAGTTCTGGAAAGCTGTAAGATTTGTTTTTGTGAAACACCCAACTGCATGTTAGGACAGTGGAAGATGGGTCCTGGGCAGAATGGGAGCAGCTGCATCTCCCTCACACAGGCTGTGTTCGAGCCAGATTGAGAATAACCACAAGAATGTTAAACAAGGCACACGTGGGGAGTGAGAAGGATGTAAACAAGTGTACCAACTTGAAAGAAACACAAACAAACTGAACCAAATGGGTAAAGAATAATAATAAGGAAAACATTTCAATTGTTTATAACAATGTTATCAGTATGGGCAGTAACAATGAGTCAGGAAAAACACCTCCTGGAGAAGGAACAGTTGGCATTGCTGAAGCCTGATGGGATGACTTCCACAAACAGCCATTGTACATATGCCAATTACAATCTGCCTGGGAAGATTCCAGTAGTAAAATGTGTGCCTATGGGTGGTGTTAGCAAAGAAGAAAGTAATGGAACAGCCCTCTAAATTAGAGGTTTTAAAACCCAAATTGCTTTGGAATTAGTAATTCAGAAGCATATTGTTTCAGGGCCCCCCAGAGCCAACACCTGAGGGAGGCAAATACAATGCCCTAAATAACTGCTCTCTACCTAGCTGAATACAGTGCTCAATGCAGGTATGGAACAATCGTGAATATTCAGGCAAGACGTTTGAGAGTATAAACATAGTTAATACTACTATTCTTTTTTGGAAATCAGATTTTGCCTTGGATTTAATTCCTGGAGGATATCTAATTACCAGACTTGAAATGACCTTTTTTTCCACAATGCTCAACAGCATTTGCACAACATTTCTGATATGATCAATATCTACACAGTGAATACTGAATACATTTACAGATCTTGGTTGCTGTGGAGGGAGTTGGGTTTATGGGGTCATGACCCAGTAACAGCTCTCTAGCAGGGTCCCTTACGGATGAGAAATTGTAGGACACAAGTCTACATGTTCTACTCTTAGAGTAGAGCAACCTTCTATAACTAGTGGTGTAAGCCCCTCCAAGAAGGCTGTAATCATACACTTCTAGAAGCAAATGGTGTTGGGTAAACTGACAAACAGGATGTTGTTGAAATCCTGGAAAGCAATACCTTTGCACAAGAGAGGTCACTGTGAACAAAATACTGCAGAGAGTTTTCAATTTTTTTTTTCATTTTTCTTAAGCACACAGAGCCAGAAAAATAATGTTCTTCGGTTTGCTGTATTTCCTAAGATGTCAGCTAATTTAGCAAGGGCAACATCAGTGTGAGGAGGACAGAAGTGAACTTCAGAGAAGTGTAATAAGGACCCATACCTGGAGGATGAAACATGGTAAATCTAAAAGGCTCTCAACCTTAAGAGTAAGAGTGATTAACTGCTGAAATAAGGGAAACAATGGATTTGGCAAGCCCATTCTTTGCAGTGCAGACTAGCTGCCCTTTTGGAAGGCTTGTGCTAGACAAACAAAATAGCTAGGTTCAGCATGACTGCTTGAAGCTCAAAGGCCAGTGGGACAAAAAAAATCAAACCCAGAAGAGATTGTGGTCATTTAAGAAGTTTTGTCCATACAACTTATGCTTCTTGAAAGTGACATGGTTTTGTTTGGTACTATCTAATCCTTCATCCTGGCCTTTGTCACCTTAATTAAAACCACCTTCATACTATTACTGAAAATACATTTCATAAAACTTATTTCCATATCCAAGGCCCAAATCTGACACATGTATGCACTTTCCATTCACATGCAGCAACACTCAGCATCTTGGACAGTACAGCCAAATGTTACCCCTAATCCTAGAAGTATTTAAGAAGGAGAAATCACAAGGTACTTTTCTATTATACAGCATGAGCAATTTTTGGTTTTGTCAAAATGTCATCTATGTGGCAAATGAATTCCTGGAAATCTGAATTGATATCCCTGATTTAAAATAAATATTCAGCCTCCAACTGCTGAACAATGTCCAGGTATCATTCAATAGCTCACTTAACAATATTACTAGGATTTAACAACAAAAAAGTCCAATAGAACATTACCTCAACAGCTTCCCATCCCCACTCCCTGTACTTTGGATCGTGAGTGAGGCGCCACATGTACATGTAGGTCTCTATGACTTCTGGTCGTAGGATGTAGTATTTTTCATTTTGTCTTGTAGCAATGGCCTCAACACCACCATCAAATCTGAAGGCTTCTGGTCCCAGTTTCATTCCTAGCCAATAAAAAAAGCACAGACTAAAATAAAGGCATTAAAAAAGGTTTCAAATTATGTAACCAAATCAAACTCCACAAATTACCAAATCAAGCTAGGCTTTTATGTGGCACAAAGCCAGGTTACCCAAAATGATATAATTTATGAAAGATACTGCAGCTCCTCCTGTTTTTAATATTTTATAAATAATTTGGAGTAGGAGAGAGCTGTTCTTCACCAATGCCTTAAATGGCAGTTACAGTTTGAACAGTGATGCTAACATTTGCATTCTGGAAGACTTCACGTAACTAGCAACAAGTGAAATTTTGCCTAAAAGATGAGGATATTTACTTTTCTATATCACTATGGGACCTAAAATGCTGCCAGGGTTATTTCCATAAGAAGATGATAAAATCCAAAGAAATTTCCTGTGCAGAAATCGACTTGCTTTGTGCAATTCGACTGTTCACAGAACTATTCTATTGTATCAACAGAACTGAGTGTAAAATATTCTTTTGTGCATAAAACATGAGTAATACCTATATTGATGCATAAATGAACAGAGTCCCTCTCTTAACTTGTATTCAGCTATACAGAAACTGACATAGTGAAAGAAGCTTTCTAATTACTGTTATGTAACTGTCACGTCAATTACTACAGTGAGGAGATACACTTTGGGTACACAGAAATTATTTATAAAACAGAGCAGCCATTTTAAAAGCTACTCTTAAAGCAAGGCAGCATTTACTCAGAAGGGATGAACACTTCTCACTGTGCTACAATTTTCATTCAGCTTTATGCAAAAACACCAGTGGCTGCCTTCATGAAGGCAAGCTGCCCAGCCAAACTCTGCAATATGGTACTCACGTGTACGGTCATAGGATTCATGGCAAGTCCTGGCAATTTCAGCACCCAGCTCGATGTGATGGCCCGTCTTGTCACTGGGGGCTCCGTCTGCTCCCAGAGCAAACATGCCTCCAGCAAAACAAGTGAGGTGTCCCATCTTGTGTTCCAGCAATCCGCCCTTCCACTCGGCGATGTACGTCAGGCCCCCGCTCGACTTTCGGATGAGGTGGGTCTCTATGGCCTGCAGAAGGACATGATCTCAAACCATAGGCCCATTTGGTAAAGTGCAAAGGACAAATCTGTCTTTATGTTGGTTGTTTTTGCTCTATATTGCCTTTGCTCATAAAGTGCAGTGGATAATATGAGCCAGTGTAACTTCTAAGTGCAGCCAAACCAAGGCAAATGAACATACATCAGTAATGATGACTAATTTTGCTTCAACTTCAAGCAATTTACATGGTATGTTTTATAAAAATGTTGGAAAGACCTACAAAATACACTTCGAATTTTGAAGTATTTTATTTTTCCCCCCTTTTACATTGAGCAGTTTCAGGTAATTTAGCTTTCAATAGTAATTTAACTTTCAATAGTTATTAGCCATCACTTCAGCTTCTGTATTTCTCATTTTAATTCTGACTTAAAGGAGGTGGTTATTGATATAATTTAATGTAAATTATATGCAGTCATAACTCATATTCAAAACACACGGCTCAGTGTGTACAGTGAATGATGTTAGGCCTCTGAGTCTAGATGGCATTCCCAAAGTCCAATGGGTTTCCCCTCCCAAACTGAAATCCTCCACTTATCTATCAAGAGTAGGGTCTCACTGAGATCTCTGGAAAAATAACCTAAGCAGAATAAAAATACACAAATCTAGAGGGAACTGGAAGTTGATGACGTTAGCAATGTATGGTCACTAATTACAAAATCCAGGAAGGCAACCTGCCATCGTGGGAGGAACAGAATTAAAACAACAGAGGAGATGCAGAAGAGCACATTAATTAGAAGCCCACAAAGAAAGTAAGATATTACTCTTTTAAAAAAGTAATGGAGCGGAGATAACTCTGTCATACATTCAGCTATCCATTAGTGCTCTGGTTGTTCTGTTGAAATCATAAGATCCAGAAACAGTACTCAACATGCATTATACAAGAGAAAAACCATTAAAAATATCACTACCGACAACTATTAACAAAAAAGGATTTAAAAAAAACTTTTCTAAAGAGAAAGTAGTGATTGTAGTTACTTCTCCCCACTTAAGCATTTGTAAAGGTTGTTCCTATAAGCATGAAAAATCCTCTCTAAATTAGAAGCATCAGCAGAATGACTGCAGTTTTTACGTACTGTTTTTTTTCTGCCAAGAACATCATATTGAAAACTATACTTTGTTTTCCAGTAATATTAGTGCAAAGCACTTAGTAAGGATGTTTTCTGCCCAGCTCCAAAACCACTATTAGCTCAGAAAACTCCTTTAACCCCTTGTTTCTACCTTGATTGCATGCTTTTAGTACTAGGTACCTACTGGAAAACATACCTAAATTTTAAAGCAGAAGTAAATAATGAAAATTCCTGTGCTTTAAACAAATTCTGCTTTTAAAAAATCCTGCAAAATTTAACCTATAAAAAGAGGAATTAGATATGAAAGGGGAAAGGTGAGAAAACACACAATAATTTTGCTGGAAATAGCTTTCAGACCTATTTGGGCATTCTAACAACAAGCTACAAAGAACCAAGCTGAGAAAGGAAAAATTTTAATGCCATTTCATTTAACCTTTCAGCATGGTATCTCCCATCTCACCAGAACAACAGTTCTAAAAATAGGCAATAACTCTACTGGTCACTTAGATGTTGGGTCAGAATTTTATTTAAAAAGTACGCAACTATAAAAATAGATGGAAAACTAAATTTACCTATATTGCATTTTTTTTGAAGTAATGACTGAAAACCAGAATGAAGTATTACTGTAACTGACTGACATAGCAGCAATGATGCACTTTTGAACTATATTAACTAGACCAGAGTTGATTCTTGTAGTATAAAAATGGATTTTGTGATACCAATTAGTATTGGAAAGTTTTTTCCTCTCTTTTGGCTCAAGATTGAAGTTCAGGCTGAAAAAGGATGACTTCTAAGAGTTTTAAAATTATTCTAACTAACTGGTGTTAAGAAACTAACAAATTGATTTTGATTGATACCAAGAATGTCACAAAATAAAAATATATTTCCAATTTAAGTATTCCTGTTTAGTAAAGCAAATTATCTGTTTTATAAATGGGACCTATTAAGAACTAGTATGTGTGTCTATTAAAAGTTATTTTATTATGTAACCATCTTATTTAAAGCTATTTTTATGAGGTAGTTATTAGATATATTACAGACACTCAGATTGCCTTGTCATGCTTCGTATCATCCTGGGTCCCTGAGTGTGTATGTCTTTATTAAGAGCATGCTAGGTCACGATGCATTTTTACCTAGACATGAAAGCTGAAGTTTAAGAGCAGGATAGGAAGGAAGGGTTATGTTCCCGTAGGGGAAGGCTACTTGCTATCTGCAGTGCTTTGGGTGCAGTTCTGGCAGGGAAATCAAGTGAGTAAAACAAGTTATCTTAAAAGAGAATATGTAGTGTGGTGACAAAGATCCACCCAAGTGAAAAGATCTGTCTGGTACAATTGATTCTGGATTTCATACTTAAAATAAACTTATTTTTATTTTGATATAATTATGTACTCACTTCAAGAGACACATTTATTTGAATTGCATTTCAATTGAATTTCAATTTGCATTCAATTTGTATTTCAACTTGCTCCCCAACTACAAGTAATTCCTTCCTCCACTGTTTGCAGATCAGGTGGAGGGATGGAGCACCTCTCCTATGAGGAAAGGCTGACAGAATTGGGATTGCTCAGCCTGGAGAAGAGGCGGCTTTGGGATGACCTAACTGCAGCCTTCCAGTACCCAAAGGGAGCCTACAGGAAAGATGGAGAGGGACTTTTTACAAGGGCATGTAGTGACCGGACAAGGGGGAATGGCTTCAAACTGAAAGAGGGGAGATTTATATGAGATATCAAAAAAAAGTTCTTTCCTGTGAGAGTAGTGAGGCACTGGAACTTGTAGCCCAGAGAAGTTGTGGATGCCTCATCCCTGGAAGCTTTCAAGCTCTGAGCAAGTGAAAGGTAGCTACAAATATATGTTACCAAAGGGAGCAATAGCAGATGCTACCTGGGAGTGAAAAAAAAATGGAAACAAAAAAATTGAGACAACCTGGTTTGAGGCTGCAGTGGACAAAAAAGGAGAGGGAAACTAAAGGTAAATAAACATTCTACAGACATTTAAAGAAATTCATTTACTACATGTAAAGCTGGTATGGTATACAGTATGTCATGTACCCATAAGCTCTTAGAGCCAGAGTAACTTTTTACAGCTAATACAGTTCCTGGCAATTTTTCTTTTTAAGCTTTTACATAAGGCTCTGCTTACAGACCTCACTGCAGTAAAGCCTTCAGCCAAATTACTTTTTTCTCCATCTTGTGGGAAATTATTCCTTCGATGCAACAACTGTATAAATGCTTGTGCATTCAATTAGAAACACTAACAGTTCTTTTTACAGTTTGAATTGTGACTCAAGTGCTCCTTGCATTACTACTGGCATCTTTCTCATGAGTTTGCATGTTAAAATTATGCCCTTGCCTATCTGTCACAGTGAATGAGACATTAGGAATGGTTTCAACTACAGGACTGCAAATTGCACATTTGTGTAATCTCTGTTATAGACAGCATAAAGGAGAAACTCTTCAGTTTTTCCCAACCTGATGTCCTCCCCCTCCTGTCCTCATTGTTAACGCAGTATGTTTTGTGTTCTCTGCTTATCAGCCTGTTCCTTAACCTATACATTATACTGCTAGTTCTTACCCTTGCAAAATTAAGCAGAATTGGACCCTCCTAATAAATAACCATTCTTCTTCATTCAGTTCTTCACATCTTCAAGCTTTTCACACATCTTAAATTATGTCTTCACCACCCCCTTCAGTCCATCCCTGACTTGATTTTGTGGTTGCAAAGTCCTTCATTTACCATTTGAGTTGTTTAGAATGTATTGTTTATAGGGAAACACAGAAGACCCAGAACTGAATCATCTCTCTGTTCAAATGAGTTAAAAACTAATCAATAAGCTTATTTTTACAGGTGTTCTCTTGGTGGATTACACTGACACGTAACAAAAACATTAACTGAGATGCCTGCAGAGCACAGGTGGAGGCTTCTTAGGAAAAATGATCTGCTCCTCAAGGCTGCTCAAATTCTAAACAGACATGTGCCACCGAAGTGTTAACTCTGCCTCTGCTGAAGGAGCTGAGATAACAAATTACAAACCTCAAACAGCAATGCGACCCCACAGTTCTGCTGCCTCTAGCTCTAAGGCATTTTACCTCTCCTTTTACAGTATCTTCTTAATTATGATTAATGAATTTCAAGGGTTACTGCTGTTTTAACAAAACCGAGGTGGTTTCATTTCCTGCCTCAAGATGTCACTGTAGCCGGAGATAAAACTGCCCAGCAAGACAGTTCCATATTTCCATACCTTAATAACTTTGAAACTTCAAAAATATGATTCTAAGTTTCAAGGGTTTATAATGTCTGTTTTGGGGATAATTACAACTCTGCAGGCGTCTTCATAACAAAGCACCATAAATTATCTCTGTTCAAACTTTTAATATATTTTTCTTCCCCTAAGAATTTTCATAAACAGTATTTTGATCATTTGAAGCAACCGTGAGGATGAAAGAGAATTCTACCATGTGTTATTTCCAATAATTCAAAGATGTATAATGTCAATTGCTTACTTATTTATTTTAATATTTACAGCTTGCACAAGTACATTTTATTGCTTTGAAACACCACAGAGCAGCAAGTCAGGATTACTGTGGGTTTACATTCTATGAGTTTCTAAGTAAATTGTTTGCTTTCTTGTTACTTTTTTACTTCCCTTACATTTTCTCTGTTTAGTTGATCTAATGCAATAGATACTCTTCTTTCTTAACCTTCGCAATTAATCAAATTTATCCTTTATTGCAAATTCCAGTGAGTTCATTACAAAAAAGTTTATGGATGGAATAGGAAATTCAAGCCCTTGTTACAAACAATTTAAATACTTCTGCCAAAGAAAAGTAGTGTCTTATGTTGAGGTCCTCACTGCTTACTAAATTGAGCTTCAAAAATCAGAACTGAAATCTGAACACTGAAGACCTTTCATTTGGTTAAACACAAAATATAAGAAATCTTTTAAAAGCACCAAAGCACTTTACTTCTTTTGGACTTTAGACATGTTATGTAGACAAGCTTACATGTGCAACGAAATATGAGTGCTTATAATGGAGGTACCTAAATTTTTAAAGGGGAATAATTGGCAAACATTTAATGACTGTGATACCTATTCATTTGGTCACTAAAAAGATGATTAAGTTCTAGGGGAAAGCTGACTATTTACTTGTGTTTGAAAATCATTATTTTTTTTCCCTCTATAGATGTATTAGTGTCTCTCAGAGCACCAATGCTCTAGCTCAAAATGTATTAAATGGTGTGTGTTACCAGAAGGATAAATTTATTCATATTTTAAAACAGTATTAATGGTCCGGCATGAATCAAATCAAGTCACTCTCAAAATGTTACATTGTGCATGTTCTGAATACTCTAGGATATCTGTTGATTCTGACAAGTTTTTTTTTTGTTATCAAAAAAGGGAAGGGAAAATAGCATGACTAGCAAGGACTGAAAAGAGCAAAAAGAGCTTTGCTCTGAGAAGAGCAAAGCCATGAGCAAAACCCATACAACTTCTCTTTAGATTTTTCTAGTTAAAATCCTCCCTAAAGACTTCTAACAACATTAAAGCTTGCTGCTTCTCCTGACAGTCCATAAATAAGCAAAAATTTGAATAAATACTTTATCTGGTCTGAAACTTAAGACATTGTGTGGTTATCAGTTTACAATTAAAAAATCTGCAGAAGCCTGTCTTTAACCTTGATGCTTTCTGTAAGCATCTGTAGAGAGTCTCAAATCTCCTGCTGAGAGGGGAAATACAGTGAAGAGAATAACAAGGAGCAGTGAGTCCTCTGGACGTTCTCGTCTGCTCAGTGTAATGAATCTTGTGTTCCTACATAATGCAGCCATACTATCTCTATGTGCAGAACACCAGTGCAGCTGGTTGATAAGTATTTTAAACATGACAGCTGACAAAACTGCCTGTTTATTGATTTTAGCACATTTCAGTTACATTCAGTTAAGTTGCCTCCCACCTCCTACACCAAAAAAAAAAACCCCAAAACAAAGTATGCAGTGGGAATGCTGGGTACCAACTGTTTCATTCTAAGATGGGCTGCTATAGCAGCATCCTGCCTGCTCCGTTTCTGTATTTTCTTCAATGCCAAGAAGTGCTCAAGTATTGAATATTCAAGACATTGATCACTTTTAGCTTTACCTAGTATGACAAACCATTATATTTGAGTTGTTGCAGTTCTCTCATTGTCCACATCAGTTAGGCAGTTTTTAAGCCCACTGTGATCACAAAGAAAACCACTTCAAGCAGCTTAATGGAGACTGCAGTCAGCACAAACCAGCCACCAGACTGTCACCTCAGTTAAACATATCCTCACGAAACTCCAGAGGGGAAAAATGCCAATATTTTCAGTTTGCTAACAACACTTCGTTTTCCCTCTCCTTTCAAGGAGAAAGGAGTCTCCATGGATTTTTTTTTTCTGAAAGGCTGAAATCAACAGCTCTGAAAAATATTTGCTACTTAATGCTGACAGTTAAATATACCCAAAATCCCCCAATCAAAATACCCAATAAATATACTCAAAATCCCCCAATCACTACCTTTGGCAGTGTGCAAACTGAGTATGTATCAAAGCTAGTCTCCAAAATTAGCAATGTGCCAAAAAAAAAAAATTAACCCCCCCCAAAAGCAATTCTATATATTTTCTGTCTGAATCCTGAGGCCAGAAATTACTTTTTCCTCTTTTGACAGAAGTTTACTGCATTGACAGGATTGCTTAATTGTGCAACCCAGCCTAGAAGCAATTTCTGAAATGGTGTTGAAATCTGGCAGAGTGGCCGTGGCACTGCTTCACAACACATGTTCCTCTTTTGGGCATTTCCATTGTTTCCATTTCCATGTGCTATGTTCTGCAGAAATCACTTGTTTTCTTGTTGGGATCATCTGAGCAGTTGTTACCCATTAAGAAAGAATAAACAACCTAAATGTCTAAAAGGGACCTAGCTACCCTGACTCAAGGTAAAAGTGCAGAAAGCAGCTGCTTCACCTCACTGAGACCACAGGGCCACACCAAAGGCTGCACTGAACTGAGCTGCTTGGGAAGAGCTGGTGAGGGATTTTCCCTTTTCCTGTGAAATTCTTTTGGGGTGAGTTACCATTCTGTTTACAGACCCAAGATATGCCACTTCTCTAGAACTACACTGAGAAGGGGATGAAGGCAGAGTCAGAGAGAGAGAATAAATATATATGTAAGATGCAGAAAGATTGCAGAAATGGCCATAAATAAATGTAATGGAAAAACCTGGGAAAAAAAGATACCTGACCATCAGACATCAAGTGTGAGACAACCTATTTACAGGAATAGAGGGAAAATTGCCCTTCAGCTTAGAAAATGAGGGCTGGCACATTTAAGAGGAGGATTTGATGCAGTCACTTGTGACACTGCTGTTGCTAGACTAGATATAAGTGAACCCAAAAGGTCCATTTTTGCTCTGAATTATCATGTTCTCTTATAAACCTACTCAATTGTGTCTCAGAGATCAGCTTGTTAACTGAGAAGAGTGAGACAATTCCTGTCCTGGATACTTACAAAGACTGATGGATTATTCTACTGGCAGTCATTTCTTCAAAATATAGCTAAAAGCTGAATACACATTTGTTCTATAACTAAATGTTGCATGCTATCCACTGAAACCAGTTTAGAAAGATCTCTTATTTCATGTATTATGTGAAGCAGGACATTATTTGTATTACTTTTCAAAAGAAAAAAATAACTTACATTAAAAATACGTTCACTTGTCCTTTTGTGTGAATTGTACAGTTTATGAAACTCTCTGATGGCCTTATACATTCATACAATGCTCTGGTATTCAAAACAAGACTATCTTGGTCCCTTTTCCCATTAGAAATAAACTCTTTAAATGGCTTCAGCCATATATGCATTTTCATGGCAAGCAGAAGCAGTTTTTAAATCTAGTCTGACATCTTAGTTATTGCTTTTAACTTAAGCCATTATATAACCTATAGGTGATACAAAATTCTAATGGAAAGCATTCATTTTTTTTTTAATATGATTTACAGAACAATGTGAAAAATAACCCCTAAGCTCCATCTAAATAGATTTCAGCTTTTCACAGTGAACTATATAACTCACCATATATTTTCATTTGTGGTTCCTGGATAGCAGAAGATATTGAATTAGGCATCAAGCCTTCACATCACTCTTTCAGAATCTGGTGGGTATGTGCTGGACTGAATGGCCAGGAATAATCATGCTGTTCCCTTTGGCATAGTCTTAAAAAGATTCTGAGAGCACTGGGGGAAATTTCTCTACGAAAATACCAAGCAGACTCAGAATGCCCAAACCCTGCAGCCTTAGTTGTAAAGAAAGACTGCAGCTTGCGCAGACACCTAAATCAGCTTTTATTTAGATAAGTAATGGATCGATAGCAATGAAGCCAGTACCAGGATGGATTTCAAATCAGGATAGTTACTCCAATGAAGAACCTGGAATCTTAGTGGGGCCCAATCATCCTGCAGCTTCTGTGAGGCTGAAACTTTGCTCCTGCTTTCTGAACAAGCTACTTTACAACACGAAGCTGCAACTCCTCATGCTGCATGTGCGCTTCCAGCTTTGGTACATATGTACCTCAGTACAGAAAACAGACAACAGGAATGCCATCAATCAGAAAATACTGGAAATAGCAACAGCCAACAGCAGAAGGAAATCTGTTTTTAGTCATGTCCTCTCACACACTAACACTCTGGTCAGACATGATGCTCGGACTGTTTCTGAGCTAGTACTACTAAAAAGTATTAAGAAAATAGGTACTTTAAATACAGCCATATGCAGCAGAGCTGAGACCCTGTCATTGATCCTGTCACATTCAGTGATGCTGCTGAACAGGCGATTCTGCCCCTCCAGCTGAAATCTGAGCAGGGAGAACTGGTCCTGCAAAGTGGGGGCTGTCACCACTTCTGCTCCCTGCTGGGACCTCAATAAAAACCTGATGTTTTTAAACCAGCAGAAGTAGAAGGCTAGAAGCAGCTTGGAGGTGCTTCAAAATGTCTTCTATGGTAAGATGAATTGATAATTTCACACACTTTGTTCTCTCTGGCTGCCAACCCAATGGCTCAGTTATTACAACAGCACTGTTCTTATGTTACAGCCTCAAATGCACTCAAACCTAATTTAAGATCCACCTTTTGCTCTGAAGTTGAAACCAAGCTAGCAGTAAAGATGAGGCTGACTGCATCCAAATCTGCACTTACAAAATTAAAGGCAAGATTTCCTTAGCAGAGGACACTTGGTTGTCAAATTTACAACCACCAGAGATCACACCCTCCCTCAGATCTTCACACTGACTTTCCTCTCTAATGAAAAAAAAAGATGGTTGCAATAAGCAACCATAGTTGTATTTTTTTAATGCCACCACTTTTCGTGTATGGGAAGTAAAAGGAAACTTATGACCTCCCTAGGGACACTGTGTTTCCAGATATATGAAAGAATAAGCAGATATTGCTTAGCATCTCAAAGACTTGTCTATAGAGGCACTGTAGATACACACAGTTAATAAGAGATAAAAGTCCTGGCCCTAGACAGCTTCCAGTCAAGACAGATAAAAGGACAGGGAAAAAAGAAGTAATATTATCCTCTTTTTAAATATATATCTATATATATGAAAGCAAAGAACTGAGAAAATAGGTCATTTGCTCAGGATTGGAAGGAAAGCCTGTAAACGTGCATTTAAACTGAATACTTCCCAAGTCTCAATCTGGTGTCACAAACCCATTATTTCTCCCAAGACAGCATATTAAGGAAATACCATAAATAACAAAGCAAAGTGCAGACCAGCAGGATCATAAACAGAATAGAATATAGAAATGTAAGTATGAACAGTTCTGATTTTATAAAAGTTTCTCTTGTGTCCAAATGGGCTGTTTCGCAGAAGCAGCTTGTATGCTTGTATGTTCTTGCACCAAAAGTCATTGTGAAACTACACTCCTATTTTAGTTTCTAATTATCTATCATAACACATAGATCCATGTGTGGACTATAGTCAAAACACTTTTTATGGCTGAAACACATGAGAGAATTGAACACAAGAGAGGAACTCCCTCCTGGATATAAAGGCAAAGGACTTAGAACTCCCCCCTGGATATAAAGGCAAAGATTAATATATATTTAGAGAAGGCTCAGGAAAAAGAGTTAAACGCCTGTCTGAGAGCTACTTGTAGATGCATTTTTTGTTGCTTCTTTTATACTTTTCTCCTCCAGAGACAATTGACTATACTGCAGTAAAAGAAAAAAAAATAGTTATACTTCAAATTTCTCCCCTTTCCCGCAGTATCTGTATTCCTCTAGCACTTCTATTTGAAAAAGTCTTTTTTAAAACATAAACTAATTCTTTGAAAAAACACCCTGTGGTAACAAATACATAAATCTCTCATATTGTCCTCACAGCCTGTCTCTTTAGGATTATTATATATTAGATTATTATGGAAAGGAAGATTTAAATGTCTTATTTACCTGAACAGCATCATAATACATTTTCTTGCCGTCTTCATCTGTCTTGTCTGACATCAGCCATGCCTTGAGCAGATATTCATAAAAGCTATCCCCAAGCCCTCCAATGGAGACATGATCTTAATAGGGCAGAAAGAGATTGAACAGCAATTTCATCTTCAGCCAGGACAATAAAATACAATTACAGTTTGAAACAGTGTATTTAATGATCTATTTCTACAACACCTTTAATAAACATAAGCCTGGAACCACAGGAAAAACTTTACTGGTATATGCAGAGAATTATTTCTTTTATTGCTATATTTTTAATTTAGCTAAAATGCCATAGTTATTTAATATCCGCAATGTACTGCAGGAGATCCTGGCAATGAGAAAACAATTTATATGTGTCCATTCTAATTCATGTAGTCTATTCCATACAAAACCGTGTCAAACTAAGATTTTTTTTTTTTTTAATTCTAAAAAGGTAAAAAAGTAGAAAGTGTTCTCTGATTTGATAAAGGCTTTCCCTTGATGTGCAGGCATTGCTCTTTTAGTCACTAACTTTCTATTTAAGTCACTTCATAAAAAAGGCTTTTAGCTCCTTACTGCAGAGTTGAATTTCAGGTTATTTAGTGGTATTTCAAAATGCTGAGCCATACGTTTAAAAATAATACTACATTTTTGAACATCTGACTGCTCTCAGAACTCAGCAGTGGCTTGGAAGGAAAAAAAAAGGACTTCACCACATCTAAAGAGAATTGTTGCTGTAACAGTGCTTTATTCTGCCCTATGCTTACTATGTGAAACAATCTGGTACTACAGATGCTGTGATTATTCAATTGCACAATTTAGGACGTGACTCTGGAAACACTAACACCACACAAGCCAGACATTCAACATCAGTTGCACCAGTGATGGGAAATTTAGTGATGCTCTCACCTGCTTGTACGAGATTGCACCCAGTTACTGTCCAGGAACCTAAAAGATTCTTGGCAAAATTTTGATGGGTTATCATGATTTCAGCATAGATCCCCTAAATACATTAAATACTACAACTATACATACATGTAAAGTGTTTTTCTGAGCTCCATTAAGTTAAGAAGAGCAGCTAGAGGTTAGCTTTTGAAACTTGTTGCTCCCTGGCAAAATTAAGTGATTTGGCATTTATTGAGTCTTCAGTGAAAAATTTCGAAGTGCTTTACCAGGACTTCTCATCTGTAACTGTCAATTTTACAGCAAAGGAGGGATCTGCTAATTCCATTCAAGAAATCCACAATGGAGATGTCATTACACAGATCACACAGCAAGTTCCTGAGTCATACCACAACATTCTGGCCATGAGAACACCAAAAAAACCTGCGTGGGATGATCCAGACTCATAAGGCGAGATGCAGAAGGGTTAGTGATACTGAGCTCACACTTCTGACACCTAACTCTGATCTTAGCTTCGAAGACCATGCCCATGTTGGTAGATTTCAAAGGAACACAGAGAATTTATTTTTATACCCCTTTGTATCTTTTCTTCATGGAAAGCCTCCCTTCACCTTCCAGACAGGTTGCAAAGACATGCAAATGTAGAAGATAGATATTTGTCTATTCCAACTACATCAATGGTGTCCTTTTCCTCCACTAGCCACTGACAAGCAAAAAAAAAATTCAGTTTTCTGAATGTATCCTGTCCCTTTGCCTACCAAATATATTGTACCATCAAACCTGGGTTTGAAATGGCGTTTTTTTCCCTCTCCAACCTCTTTTGAATGAGATATATTGAAATTCTGGGAAGACTACACCATTTTTTAAATTAAATGTTCATGATCCAAAAGGAGAAGAGGTTTCTTAAAACAATGGGAACATTTCCTGTGATCAAAGGCTGATCTTTGAACAGCAGCATTTAAATGACCTTTACAGTTTCCTAAATAAATTACCATAGAAACCTCTGACATTTGCAAACTAAATAGCACAAGCAGAGTTTCATCAATAATAAGCCCTGTTATTATATACATTATTGCAGTAGACAAATCCAATTGACGCATGCTGCAGCAAATCACTGTCAGTTTACTGTCAAAATAACAAGGGCTAAATGAATTTACAGGAACAATGGCAGAGATCCATCAGGGGCCTTCACAGCTACAGCACTGCTGGAGAAGTAACATTCAGAAACCATTCCTCCCTCTCCCTCTTATATTTAAGAGAAAATATTTCTGTCTTGTGCCAACTAAGGGTCTTGATTGTTTGGGTTTTCCCTTCTGTTGTAATCAGCTGAAAACAGCCTAGAAAAGCAATCCCAAATAACATATTTTTCAAGTCTCACATTCTGATCTTCTCTGTGGGGAAAAAATTAGTTAATCAGTGTTGGTGAATGGAGGCGACTGATATGAAAGAGATGTAACAAGATGGAACTTGCCTTTGCTGCTTCAGCATGCCAGGGATAGACCTGCATCAACATCTGCACCCATCATTCACAGGCACAGGAAGCTATTTATTCATCAACACTGCACGCTATTGGAAAACAAAGCTCATGTACACTATAAATTTTTCTAAGCACACCAACAAAAACTGGCATTTCGTGTGAATGAGGAGTGTTTAAGATGCAATTATATTAAAAATATGGAAATAACAAAGGCCATAAGGCAGAATAAGTGTTTTGACAGCTTTAAAATATGTAAGGCAGAGCCACTAACTGACTCAGCCACTAGAAAGATCTGCTCTCATGAACCATTAAAAAGCTGCTTCTGTGGCTAACAGAAGACAAGAAAGGAGCTAACTGGATCTGTCTCACAGGTGCTGAGATTGTCTCTAATTAAATCCAGTACCTACTGCTGTAGGATTAACACTTCCAGGGGAGGTTTTTATGTCTTGTAAAGCTGTGCTGAATCGACAAGTGTTACAATTGGGCACACGTCTCAGATCTGTAAAGGGATGTCAGGGTTTATACCAACATCCAACCACAGCTGATGGTCATGCATGCTGAGCTGCCACAGGCCTTGTGGCACAGTGACCTGCAGGAAGCCTCACAGCATAGCAGACTGAGAAATGACAGGTGTACTTCTAATTCATAAAGGGAAATGGCATTTGCCTTGATGGGAAAATACAACTGAGCAGCACAACCTTTTTGGACACCATTTTAACTTAGAGTGACACAAACCTTTCAAAAATAGATTTTAATCAACAAAATCACAGAAATCACAGAATGGATCAGGTTGGAAGGCACGACAATGGATCATCTGGTCCAACCTCCTTGCACCAGCAGCGTTATCCTAGAGCACATGACTCAGGATTGTGTCCAGATAGTTCTTGAATATCTCCGATGAAGGACATTCCACAACCTATCCCAGACAGGCAGTTTGTTCCAGTGCTCTGTCACCTGCACAGAAAAGTTCTTCCTCATATTCAGGCAGGATTTTCTGTGCATCAGTTTCTTCCCGTTGCCTCTTGTCCTATTGCTTGGCAACCCGGAGAAGAGCCTGGTCCATCCTCTGACATCCTCTCTTCAGATAATTAAGAGATACAGATAAGGTTCCCTCTCAGTTGTCTCTTCTCAATGCTGAACCAGCCCAGTTCTCTCAGCCTTTCCTCAAAGGAGAGATGCTCCAGTCCCCAATCATCTTTGTCATCCTCTGATAGACCTGCTCCATCTCATAGACCTGTTTCTGGTACTGAGGAGTCCAGAACCCCAGAACCGGACACAGCACTTCTGTTGTGGCCTCAATAAGGCTTAGTAAAGAGGCAGGATCACCTCACTTGACCTGCTGAGAATGCTCTTCCTAATGCAGCCCAGGATGCCATTGGCCTTCTTGGCCAAAAGGGCACTGCTGGTTNCTGCACAGAAAAGTTCTTCCTCATATTCAGGCAGGATTTTCTGTGCATCAGTTTCTTCCCGTTGGTTTACATCCCATTTCTTGGCACTACCAAAGGAGAGCCTGGTCCATCCTCTGACATCCTCTCTTCAGATAATTAAGAGATACAGATAAGGTTCCCTCTCAGTTGTCTCTTCTCAATGCTGAACCAGCCCAGTTCTCTCAGCCTTTCCTCAAAGGAGAGATGCTCCAGTCCCCAATCATCTTTGTCATCCTCTGATAGACCTGCTCCATCTCATAGACCTGTTTCTGGTACTGAGGAGTCCAGAACCCCAGAACCGGACACAGCACTTCTGTTGTGGCCTCAATAAGGCTTAGTAAAGAGGCAGGATCACCTCACTTGACCTGCTGAGAATGCTCTTCCTAATGCAGCCCAGGATGCCATTGGCCTTCTTGGCCAAAAGGGCACTGCTGGTTCATGGCCACCTTGCTGTCCGTTGGGATTGTCAGGTCCTTCTCTGCAGAGCTGCTTTCAGCAGGCTGGCCTCCTGCATGTACACGTGCCTGAAGTTATTATTCCTCAGGTACAGGACCCTGCATTTGTCTTTGCTGAGTTTCAGACAGTTCCTCTCTGTCCATCTCTCCAACCTGTTGAGGTCCTGCTGAAGGGCTGCCCAGCACCCTGGAATATTGGCTGTTCCAAGTTTGTGTCTTCAGAGAACTTGCTGAGGAGGCATCTCCCCTTCATCCAAGCAATGGATGGATAAGTTAAACAATACTGGGCCAAGTATCGACCCTTGGGGACACCACCAGTGACAGGCTTCCAACCAGACCCTGTGTCACTTATCACGACCCTCTGGGATCTGCTGTTCAGCCAGTTCTCAATCACCTCACTGTCCACTCATCCAGGCCACACTTCCTGGGTTTGCCTACAAGAATCCTGTGACAGTGTCAAAAGCCTTGCTAAACTCAGTATCCACTGCTCTCCCCTCATCCATCCAGGTAGCTGCCACATCACAGAAGGCATCGGGTTGGTCAAGAGGGATTTACCTTTAGTGAACCAAAGCTGACTACTCTTGTTCAACTTCTTGTCATCCATATGGAGAGAGATGGCCTCTAGAATGAGGTTCTCCATCACCTTTCCAGGGTTTGAGGTGAGGCTGATGGGTCAGTAGTTCCCTGGGTCATCCTCCTTGGCCTTTTTGAAGGCTAGGATTACATTTTCTTTCTTCCAGTCCTCAAGCACCTCTCCTGAACTCTGTGAGTCTTCAAAGATTGTGAATGGCCTGCCTTTAGTCTGCCAGCTCTCTCAGCACTCGTGGATGCATCCCATCAGATCCAATGGACTTGTGGATATAAAGTTTGCCTAGATGTTCTCCAAACCAATCATTCTTGATCAAGGGAAAGCCTTCCTTCTAACATTCCCTTACCCTTGGTGATCCCTCCAACCTGATGGGCCTTTGTGCACATTCTCTTTTCCTCAGTCCTCAGATTCCAGGGCCTCATAACTATTGTATAAAGACACCTGGGAAGATGAGGTATATTGGGAGGGAATTCCTCTGCCAGCCTGAGAAGAAAGCTGTTTCTGTTCCCCTCTGTCTTTAAGGTCCCCTACTTCTACCTCGTGGAGAGTGGGTAGGGGATCCATTGCTTCTCATGAAGTGGATGGTGGGTTCATTTGTCTGAGGCATGGAAGAGAGCAGACACTTGTCTTTGCCTTTGTGAAAATTATCTATTCAGACTGTGGCCATTCCCATAAGGAGTCCCGAACCTCACTTTCCCCTTAGCTACATCCTAAACAAACTCTTATATTAACAAACCTCTCCAGTCCCTTCCCTCTGTTGCATTGCCCAAACAGCTCACACACTGATAATCTACAGGACCAGCTAATCTGCCCATATCTTTTCAGACCATGACAGCATATTTTGCTTGTTTTCATTCAATAATGTAAGGAAGAAAAAATAGAAAGACAGAGTTGCATGAATAGGATGGTGGCAGACTGAACCTAAGCAGGAAAAGTGGAAAAAGTAGTAAGGTCTCTAGAATCATGATCCTGCACACTGTGCAGACTTTTGACATGTTGTGGAGATCAGAGAAAGCAATGAACAACAAGAAAAGGCTCAGTCATCCTGAAGGGGCTAAGGAATTCAAGTAATTCAAGTAATTCAAGTCTTTTATAGTCTTTTCCTTCTAATTTTGGTTTCTTCAGTAATGGTTCCAAGGGGATTAAAGCCATGACACATTTCTGTTTAGTTTGCTTCCTCAGTTGGTGGCATTAAATTTCAACAGAAATCACAGCTGGTATTAACTGGAAAAACTTGTCTTATTACTTTTTTTCCTTCAGTGGAGCCACACAACTCTGAAAATGTGGAATTTGATTCAGACAAGCTGATAATGTTTCCTTATACAGCTGCTTCAGAGAGCACTTTAGATTTTTGAATAAGAGACTTCTGTAGCCCACAAATTCTTTTCCAAAGTCACACATATTCATACATTTCCCTGCTTCCACAAGTCCTACTGAAAGCTTAGAAGAAGTATATTAGAATACAGCAAGTAAGATTATTATTTTTATATTTGTAGTATTTTTTACATTTTATAGAACCTCAGATATAAAGTGAGTTTCTATACATTATATAAGTTCTTTTTATATAAAAAACACGTAACAGTGACTGAAAGAAGTTAACAACTGCAAAGAGAATGCTGGTAGACAGGTCATAGTAGCAAAGACTTCAGCTACTTACGCTGGCCCCACTGGCCACTGCTGGGATTCAGGTAGTTGGGGTAAAGGCCCTCTGGTTTATCCAGGCGATTTAGAACTTTTCGGATATTCATTACCTAGTGGAAGGTACAAAACACTGAGCACTTATCCATTTTCCCCACAAAATACAGGAGTGTAAATATGCCTAGAAATAACCCCTCCTGATCTTATTCAACACACACACCCAAACACCTCTGTGCAATCATGTCGCTATTGAAAAAGCTGATATCATCATGCAAACAAGTTCCTGAAAACCTCTGGAGTTTCTGTGTCAATTTTCAGCCATGAAACAACACAACAGGAGCAAGCTCCAAAGTTCAGGACTTGCCGTGCAGAGTATCCCCCTTCTCCACAGGATACTGAAATTCACTGAGGCTATTTGCCTTAACTAAGCTCAGCTACATCAGCATTTATATTCCTTGTATGCCTAAATCAGAAATGCTGTTAAATATTAAGCTTATCACCTAGTTCAGATGTGGAAGTGCACTGCAAAGGAGTTTTGCCTGGAAAGGAGAGCACGGCTGGAACTGCCTGAGCTTTACACAACCAGCTTGCCCAGCAGCAGGGACCCAGGCAGCCCTGAGCGCTCTGCCGGCACTGCTAAGGAGCTCACTACAAATGAGATGCCCGGGGAAACAATTACAGTCCAGATGCTCAGCAGCTGGAGCCATCCAGCAGCACAGTCCATTGCAGAGCACATGAAATGAGTTATATTGCATTTTAGGATTCACAGAAAAACAAATGTAGCAGCTTGGAAGAACGAGGACCCTGAGCACTGCAGGCCAGAAATTGTAACAAAAAGGTACTGACAGCTTCATTATAAACCCCTGAGTGCCTAGAGACCCAGTGAAGTAGCTACTGGAAAAGAAGATAAGACTAACTTATACCAAGCTGCAGAAAGATTTCTGTTGTGGTACACAAACTGCCTCCTGCATCTTGACACTACTCATTGCCCAAATGCAGGCTGCAACGAGTCCTAGACCTTAATTAATGAGTTCTTTTATGAATATGTCCATGCAAAGCTTATTCCAGTGTTCCTTCTTCTTTATCAAGTGTACCAGCCCTGGAATGGTTTGTCTCTGAGGGCTTTGGAATTGCAATCTCTAAAGGGTTTTTAGAACAGCTTACATAAACAGATTTCCAGCATCTTGCAGCTAGAGCACAATGCCACTGTGTAGAAGAACCATGGGCTAGGACTTTTAAGATACACACTTTCATTGTCTCTTAGTAGAACAGATGTTATGCATTAAATTACCATAAATGCCACAAGATAATTAACTTATGTTGAAAATTTGTTTCTGGCTATTCCTCAGTGCTGCCATCCCCTCCTATCCACTCCCCCCCTCCAGTTCAAATTTAAGAGAAACTGTCCTTAAATTTACCCCTAAATACATGAAAATTGCTAGGAGTTCGCTTCACAAAATTTATTCCAATGCTGCCAATGGTATTGCAGCAAAGCCACTCAGTTCTTACTCGATAATAATTTTAGATTTGACTATTGCATTTAGACCTACTGCTAAACATTTGGAGTCTCATCAATAGTTAGATTATTACGTTGATAATATCAGCTTTAGGTAACATGGGGTGGCTGCAGTAAGAATACAAAATCAAAACAAGTACCTGTAATTAGGAAATAAAAAGAAGATAAATGATTAAGTGTATTATAAAGAACAGGGCTTGCTGGCTATTAGTACATCAAAAAGCAAAGCAAAATTGTTCAGGTGGGAGTTGACGGAAAGAGGAGTTCTTTCCATGGCTCATGTATATAAAAAGTATCCAGAAGACAATGTTATCAAATTTTGGAAGAATTAGTATGCACAACAACTGTTTTGTCTAAGAATATATTTTTTTTCCTTCCCCAAACAGAGTTCAAATTATATTTCTTATAGGTCAGTGCAATGGAAGGGCTTTCTGACCTCACTGACAGCAGTCATATTATACAGCATTTTGAAGAGTAAACTTGTTGAAATCATCATGGTGCTTTGCTTTCTCTAGGCATCAGTTATTATCCCAAATATAATGTCAGGTTTTGTTTACACCCCATTAAGTAAAGAACTGAAGAAAGCTGTACAGTCTGATTGCTTAATGTGATACCAATGTAGAAGATAAACAGAAATTAAATGTTTTATGGGGCCATATACAAGAACATACATCAGAATAATTTTGGAAGAGACTTTTGACTTTTTAATACAAAAACATCCCAAGGCAATTAGGGAAAATGTGACAAATGCTTACAGCTGAGGAAAATCCAAATCTCTCCCCATTGATATTAGTCTCTGAATAAGTGATTTATCTTTTACGACATGATTTTGACAGAGCAGTCTAACCTTTTCAGCAAAGACAGGGTTTCCAGACAGGTAGCTCAAATGCACAAACTCCAGATGCAAAGTCCCAAATTCTGCCAAAATGCTGCTTCCACCAGAGGCCCATGGCCAATTTCGACCGATTCCACTAAGATGGGGGGAAGAGAAAGACAGAAAATAATCATGAGCATCTATAAAGCAATGCTAATAAAATGTAATAGGCAGTACCTATACCGTTATCATGAGAAGATAATTAATCTAAAATGTGCTTAATATGTGTATAAGGAGCCATGGTTCAGCAGCCTTCCATGATTTCCCCACAGGACCTTGAATTACTTCAATCCAGCTCTGTTTAGGCTGTATAGTTGCTTATTGCAACAACCCAATCTTTTCGCTCACAAATGGCTCCATCACACATCGCTGTAACAGTGTTTCATTGCAGGATATCATGTTTAAAGACATGGCAAAACCACCACTGACTATAAGAAAGCATTCTCATACTTCACCTCTTTTCCCATGTACTTAACAAAACACTCTCCAATTCTAACTCTAATTTCTACATTAACTTAAATTAATGCATATATACAGAATAAGCTTTAAGTTAAATGTATTGCATGCAGCATATACTTCTTAATGCATGAGACTTTGATAGGGCAGGATAAATATGTATTTTCTGTCTGGGCACTTGTACTAGGATGGGTAACTTCAGTTTTAATTACAACCTAAAGACACTTCACAGCAAAATTAATCTTAGGATTTGTATTGAGAATAGAGAAAAACACATTTATTGCTAAATCCCCATTAGAAACTAACGTTGCTTGAGACTCAGGACAGCAAGTCTACTAAAGTTTTATTACAAAAAGGTGGGGTTTTTTCCCCCCTTGAAATTTCCAGCAACAATATTCAGAAAAAAACCCCTGAAATTAAAGAAAAGCTAGACAATGTTCCAGAGCACCTAGGTGAATAATGACATATTAGACTGGCTTATTATTAGGATGAATGTTACATATAAATACACTTATTAGGTACTGGAATGTCTTCCACATTTCCAAGTTGTAAAGAGCATTGAACACAAACACATCTGTACATAAATAAAATTTTAACTTTACTTTTACACATAAGCAGACACTACAGTAATTAATTAGCAGTTGCACAACCATGAAAATATGGTATTCTTCATGGCATAAAATGTGACTCAAAAAACCCAAAACCAGCAAAAACCCCAATAAATCATGATGGAAGTTCTCAGATACGTTAAAATCTCTTCTTCAAAAGATCATCTATAACTGAAGTTTAACCAATGCATGGAGATTAAAATTCCATTAAGTCAATCTCTCTGCTAGCTGTATCAAATGGTATTTTGAGACTTCTGCCAGACACACAAAATAAAACCAAGCCATCAAACTTCAAAAGCAGAGAAAAGGCACAGAGAGCACAAAGGAAAGAGATCTGATGAGGCTCCCCTGGTTGACCATAAAGGTGCAAGAGGCTGGGACACATGTAAGTCCTCTGATGTAAATAATTGCCCAAAAAGTGTTTCTAATCTTCATAGCTGCAGACCAAAATCAATGACACAATGAAATCGGGGTACTGCAAAGATGCACACAATCCCAATTTAATATGGCGTTTGTGCGACTGAAACAGAAGATAAGTTTTATGATATCTTAATATCTCATTTTAAGATCTATCTTACAGAGTACTTTTTACAGAGTGAAGAGAAACCCACACCTGGTTTACAAGCTGTCTGCACTTCAATCTACTGTGGCTTGGAATTTTTTTGAATGGTAACATAAAAGCATCAGATATTACAGAAAATAGGATCAAGGTCTGGAAACCTCTTCTCTACAGTCTGAAGAACTTACAGACTGCTTATTCACCCAAGCACAGACCTCATCTCCGGTACACGTCATCTTCTAGTTCTAACTGCTGACTTCTAGATGAAAATATTTTATCCTGTTTCGAAATCACCCAGATTAAAAGAGCTGACATAAAGTTCACAGGAAGAAAAAAAAGAAAAAAAAACCCTCAGAATTTTGAAAAGTTACCATGTTGTGGTACAAATGGAAAAAGCACATGTGCTTTTTTCTATAAAGTTTCTCAAACAATCTCAAAGTGAAAACGTCAAGCTGTTCCTGCAACAAGGCATCAACCAAAATTGACAGAAAACGTAATAGAGTTCCTATTTGCTCTCTACCCCAGTGTCTGCTGATACCAATACAACCTGCCAGAACACTTTGATGTAGTGTGTTTTGTTAACAAGGAAAATTTCCAAACACAGCTGTCAAAAGGTTTTCTGCATGCAGCAATGCACTTTGCCATGAGTGGAAGATTCTTCTTGTTTAAGATGGTTTGAAAATTACGAACTTGCATTCTTTGATCTTAATGCAAAAAATAAGTAGAAAGAAACATCAGTGTTACATCTTATGTACCATTTAACGTAGCTTTCATTTTTTTCAGTTGGGTCAGGTGGTGAGGAAAAACATATTTCTGGTAAATCTGCAAAATGACAAGGCTATGTGTTGGTTTAGCCTCAGATGCAAAATCTGTCACTGAAAAGCTCATTTCAATAAGTGGTAGTACCCACGATTTGCACTTCAGTCCCTCAATTATTTTTAATACAACCTTCAGCTATGGATGTCTGGGGTTTTCTCATAACATAGAATGGCCTGGGTTGAAAGGGACAGTAAAAATCATCTGGTTCCAACCCCTCTGCCATGGGCCGGGGCACCTTTCGCAGGTTGCTCAAAGCCCTGTTCCACCTGGCCTTGAACACCTCATGCCACAGCTTCTCTGGGCAGCCAATTCCAGTGTCTCCCCACCCTGACATAAAAAAAATTTCTCCCTGGTATCTAATCTAAACCTAATATCTTTTAGTTTAAAGCCATTCTCACTTTTCCTATCACTACCTACCCTTGTCAAAAGTTCCTCTCAGCTCTCTTGCAGACCCCTTTAGCAGGGAAGGTTGCTGTGAGGTCTCTCCAAACACTTCTACAGGTTGAACAGCCCAATTCCCTCAGCATGTCTTCATAGGAGGGGTGCTCCAGCCAACTGATCATCTCCATAGGATAGAATCCATCTTTGGGAGCAATGGAACAGGCAAGTTTTCTGTATTCCCTCACACTAACTGGAACAGCCACAGTACTGCTTCTGATTCCATTTAACTTCATCCTTATTTTAAGATGATAGTCCAGTCTGCATTATGCAGACAGTCAGCTACTGAAGAGAGAGACCAGGAAATACTCAACACATCTTTCAGCATACAGAATGTGAGAGATTTCACACTCTGATCATTTTTGATTGGGAAATTAGACTTTGACTTTTGTTTAACAGTATTTAGGCTTAAAATAAAAAAAAAAAAGGAAATGAGGAGGGCACTCTTTTTTCAGCCCTGCCCTCCCCACCCTCCAAATCATAAATATTGAATACTTTTAAACAAAACAGAACTTTGAAAAAGAGAGAAACTAAACAGAACAAAATAAATGGAAAAATACATCTGTGTCAGGGATTATAAGCAACAAGTACATTTATAAATCACTTGAGGTGCCATAGAAAATAGCATGCAATAAATAAATCCAACGGCTCAGTAAATCTTAATAACCAGGCATGGTAAAATCCTGAATTCTGCCCAGGCATGAGATAGCATAACCAGCACTCTCAACTCAGACATTTTTCAAGCTCTTCACCATTACCATTATCAGGATGAACAAAAACTTCTGCAAAGTTAAAGAAAGCTATGCTAAGTACCTATTTACCCTTCAGCCATAAAGTCAGCGCTGGGTATCTCATTATTCTTCGGTTATGAAATTATGCACTTCAGACTTCATAAGTCGGGAGTCTTGCACTGAAGTCTTGAGATGCAAACCTGAGTCTCTGGTGAAAGGTTTTATTTCTACTCCCAAGTTTTAGCAAACCTACATAATGTTGCAAGTTCCTACAGGTTTTTTGTCTGGGGGTGCCCATTACTCAAGTCAAGAAACAACAGCAGCAAAGTGAACCCAAAGAATGATCAGGGCATTTGGGGGATTCTCAAAAGGTGGTTTATGACTGTGTGCCAAACTTATGAGCTGATCACTCCTCCCAGTCAATGCAAAATCTGTAAAGCACTGAAAATTTTTGTATCTTATTTTCACTCAGTTTAATAGTTTAATGTCACAAATGTCCTGTAAGCTGACAAATGCAGTTTTCAGAAGGAGATGGAGGACAGCAAAAGGGGCCAGGTATGATACTTTTTGTATCAGTTGCATTCCTTTGTCTTGCTTTCTTTTTGTAATTTACTTTGCCACTGAATTTTTCAATTTTTCTTATGCTGATACACACTACAACCTGTACTAAGTGTCAGTCATGTACTGACATCAGAGTTAGAAACAAAACTCCTACTATACACTTCAGGAAGGAAAGAGGGAATGAGACACACTATTCAAACTACTTTGAAGATCCAGACGAGTACTAAAATAATTTCAGTTTATAGGGTACTATTTTAACCTATCTTAAGTCACCGTGTCTAAAATAGTATATTTTACACTGCATAAAACACACAAAAAAATTCTGTAACATATTCAGAGAACTTTAGGACTTACTATAACTTTTATTATGTAAGTAAGACAAATTTAAAGTGAGGATCTGGATCAGAGAAGCATAATATTTTGGTTTATAATATTTCTCACCGATTTTATAAATTTTGTTTCTGAACACTGTGTGCCACAGAATCTGAAAACCAGTGTTTGTAATTCTACTGTCATTCATTCTTGGGAAACATGAGCCTGATTGACCTGGGCTGCTGGTAACTCAATTCAGTATTTTTCCAGCAGACCATTGTTGGTTCATCTGTACATAAGAACAGAAAGTATGAGATCACTAAGTCTTCTAAAATGTACAGAGTGTACCAAGAGAGGGAACCACAGAGGAAATATAAATATTCAAAGATTGCTTTTTAAAAAACCACTGAAATTCAGAAGCACAACCATATTTAAAAGAGTTTTAAAAAATTATACTACATTACAAATATATATAAAGCAGCAGCTAATTTTCAACTGAAAGGAAAAGCAAATCCTCAGGGAAACTGCACAAATACTTCAAAGGGTCAAAACACTTATCAAAATTCTTGTCATCAGTGAGCAGAACTGTTTGTCTCTGCAGACAACTTGTTTATTATACCCCAACCTTTCCTGGAGGATGCCAGGACAACTCTGCAAGCTGGAGGCAGAGCAAGAAGTCAAAATTTCAATATTTAATGCAAAATGCACCAGCACAACAGGATAGTCAGTAACCTCCTGCAGATTTAGCCAGTAAAAAGGTGAAAGGCCAGAATAAAAGAGACACAGCAGCAACAATGTGATGTGTCTAAGTATCACTGTTGAGAAAGGTTTTAGAACTAAATATGAAAATAAGTCCCAACAGCCCCTCTTAGTAAAGCTGATTTTTTTCTGTAAGAAACTACCCTGCGATTGTGAGTGAAAATAAAAACACTGTGACAGAGAAATCACTGAGAGGGGTCCACTGAAATTCACCAGAGCTGGAGCACCCAGGTACTTCCAACAATGCTGAGGGGCCAAGGAGGATCTGCCTGGAAAATACAGATTGTGGCTGGAACTGCTTAGGCTTAATCCTATTTTAGGAGGATTTCTGCAGGAGCAGAGTGGTGCCCAGCCCAGTCCTCAGAACCTGGCTTATGTCCCTCCACACCACCAGCTGTCACTCAGACACCCAGGAGAGAGAGGGACCTTTGCAAATGGAGCTCGAGACACAGGCAGAGGGTGTTGCAATGGACACACAAACTTTCCTGCAGCTTTCCCCTCCCAGCACCCCAGGATGCACTTCATGTTTCTCCTTGAGTCTCAACAAACCCCAAGCAAAGATGCCTTGTAATCAGAAGTAATGTAGAATTATCAGGGCTTTTTTTTTTGTCAAGAAAATCACAAATCATCCCCAACTTTTTTTCCCCAAAAGAAGCCTGTGGTCCCCAGACAATTTTGAAAGCATAATATGATTGCTTTTCCATGTTTTAGTCTTAAAATTATGACCACATTCCATTTGGCTGCACAGCTGAAACCCCACACTGTAATTCAGTACCCACGCTGTGTGCCAGCTACAGGTCTGGCCACGAGAGAAGGTGGGGAAATGTGAGAGCTCTGCAACTCCAGCAAGGCTACTCTTAGAAATTCATCTCCTTGGGGCTCCCCAAAGTACAGGGATAATCAGTACAGGGAGATAACAGAATTAAATCACTTCACAGAGGAGATTAAACTGAAGATGGGTCTTTCCTGCTACAGAGTAAACCCATGGAGACCAGTCTCCTACAGCTACCCCTTGCCAGGTGCCCAAATCTCAAAATTTCAATTAGCTTCACAGGTACCAGATGGGTTTTTTAACTCTCTACAGGCTAATACACATAACAAAAGGGAGGACTGGAGATAAACACTCTGTAATGTTATATTTTAAAATCTTTAATTACATAAAAGGTTTTTCCTAGCTCACAATTTATCTTCAATGATTTTTTTAGGAACTAGATGATTTTTAAGGTCTGTTCCAATCCAAACCATTCTACAATTTTGTATTTCAATCCAGTTAGAACAATCTCCAAGGGCACAGTCCATTTTGGCAGAATTGCTCATTATTCCTATGTCTTCTTTTTGTAAAATGTCAGTATAAATACACAATGTCCAGTCACAGCATTTCTAATGAAATGTTTTTTTTATTGCAAAAGCCTTCAGTCTATACACTGCCAAAGCCTTTGGTGTATTTCTTGTCTGTCACTACCAGTCTTTCACAATATTTTAATTTAATTAAATCAACTAAGTCTCCTTAGAACAAATGAAGAGAGGTCAGAAAACCATCAGGTTTTTCACTGCATACTCAGTATCTATTTTTGATGTTAAACAAAATTAAAAGATAAGTTGCTATAGAGCCATAGATAGCACAAAATAAATCAAAATGCTAAATAAAACTTAATTGCTTTCAGAAATCCCTAGGCAAATGATTGAACTCAAACCCCAACAATTAATATGTTCTAAATATACACACACACTCAACATAAAAATAAGCAAATACTGGGGAAAAACTACTTTATGGATACTACAGTGGCATCCTCTGGGAGAGTACTCTAGGATAACCCTGCCTGAGCAGGCAGGTTGGACGAGATGATCGATCCACTGTGGTCCCTTCCAACCATACCCATACTGTGATACTGTGTCCCTTAGGAAAGGGAGACAATTGGCAGCCAAAAGGATGATTCTCACAGGCCATTTTCATAGAGTATCTGATGTTTTATGCATTATTTAGGATTGCCACATCTGAAAATACTTTCATAAGAAGAATTTTTTGGCTTGCCCTGAATGGAACCATTTGTCAATGCGACACCAAAAAAAA
>VXBC01004462.1:414278-517934 GCA_013399945.1 Ploceus nigricollis | reverse complement strand
AGAAACCAATGCTGATCATTAGACACACATTTCTTCCTAACAACTTGCTGAGAGGCTAAATCCAATACCACAGACCACACTGCGGGAGTTTAAGGATGATCTGCTGTTCATACTTCTTAGAAGAGGTTCCCTTCAAACTCCTGAGCTACATCTTTCTCCTTTTAGTACTGCAGCTAACTAAGAATGCTAATAAATTATGCTGTATGATTTGAGTTTTAATTAGAGATTAATATTTTAAAGCAAAATTAAAACCAAACCCAACTATGAAGCACACAGGCAATACTTGCTTGAAGTTTCAATCGCTCTATTTGATAAATTAAATGCTAAAAAGATTTTTTAAAATTTACTTCTTTCTCCCCCATCCCCAAAATTACAATATATAGGATCTTGGTTTAAGGGCTTGTCTCCACAAGCACTGAAACTGATGATTTATTTGTTAATGCTTCAAAGATGTTTAATGTGTTTTTGTTTTCCCCCTAACTGGCAAATCATCCTTACCCTTGTTTGAGAGTAGAAAGAAAGTACAGAAATCCCATGTTTGCACACACCACTGGCACTCACTCAGCCTTTCCACCCAAATCTTGTGGCGGGAGCTGCCAAGGCAGGATCAAACTGGGGAACCTGTGACAGGACTAGCACAGTAACTGTGTATTTCTAGCCCCAGCAGCAAGTGTGAATATCTTCCCATCCAACTTCCAGTAGATGACAGTTAATGTTTTGCAGGCTTAAGTGGTCCCAGAATCACCCAAGGCACCCAGACTACTGCTGGAGCTCTGACTTTTCCACAGCATCCCTTCTCTGAGACAGGAAAATTATTATAATCTGGTCAAGCACCTCTCATTCACTGTCTTGACAGCTGGAGACAGCTGAAAAAGAAACTGAAAATCAGCCAGCTAGCCTGCAGGGCAGTTTTTCATGTCTGTTTCATTTCTCTTTGTAAGGAGCATCGTGTAGGCAAATTCTAACAGCTGGTTAGTTTTTCAGCTGTGACAATAAATGTGTTAACTGCTGCCCTTGCCTAACCACTGCCCAGCTGGCAGCTTCCTGCTCAGCCCAGCTGCCCTCTCTGAAACTGGTATCAGCTCTTACATGGAGAGATGACCTTTAGGGATATTGACTTAGCAGGAAGAAGCAGACAGTGAATTAGTACCATCAGCAACCCCAGGAGGAAGACTAACTCAAGTGGTTACTCAATTTTATGGGATGACAGGGAATAAAAAGGATTTCTACATATGTCCGCAATGTCAGACAAAACACGAATGTTTTTTACTGCAACAAGTGAACAAATGAAGAGGTATAGCCTCAGAGCTATTAGTTTGAGAACATCAATTTTGTCTATTTGCCTATTCATATGCAGTGTCAGCATTAATATATGCCAATCTCCTGGCCACTTCA
This sequence comes from Ploceus nigricollis, assembly GCA_013399945.1. Classification (NCBI taxonomy): domain Eukaryota; kingdom Metazoa; phylum Chordata; class Aves; order Passeriformes; family Ploceidae; genus Ploceus; species Ploceus nigricollis. The sequence goes on along the minus strand of VXBC01004462.1, from coordinate 516,539 downwards.
GTGATGCCAGTGCAGGAGATGCATCCATTTGTATTGGAGACACATGCACGTCATCATCTGTCTGGAAATGAGAGCAGGAAAATCAGATTGCTGTGGCTAACTGTTCATCATTTGGGAAACTACCAGCACAGCCCCCAAAAGATGCTAATATGAAACAGATTGTAAAACAAGATCCCTGCTTTTCTCCATGAAGTTCATCAGGTCCTTCAAAGGCAATAGTTATAGTTATATTTTCCAAGAAGAAAAGTTACCCTTGTCCCAGCATTTTTGTTTTTTATATTTATAAGGAAACACACCCAGAGACCTCTAAAGCTGCCCTAGAATGGTCACTGTCTCTTTACTGTACTTTCAGGCAAAAGGGTAAAATGTTCAAATGTTATCCAGTGGACTAGGATAGGATCCAAGGTGACCACCCCACAGGCAATTTCTCTTGAAAATGAACAGCAACAGAGACTGAAGAGCACTATTAATGTAAAAGCAGGTGAGCAGGAGGTACATGAAATACAAAATTTCCAGTACCAACATGTGCTATGGCCTCTGCCAGGACAATTCCCCAGCTCCCTGAAGGGTCAGTCAGCGGTGACGAACACAGGGAAGGCAAGAGAGTTCTGTCTGCTCCATGTTCAAGTCATTCTACGTGAAAGCCCACTAAATATTCTCTGAGGTGAAAGGTATCTGCTCACGATTAGGTCAGAGTAGTGATGGCTCCTGGGGAACACTTACATGAGAGGACACTACAGTGAATAGAAACAGCAGACATGGAGCAGGAGGAGCCAGGACCCAGGTGGAGACCAAAATGCCAGAGAGAACCAAGGCGAAGAGGAAACAATCTCATCTGCCTCTGGAGAGCAGCAGAGAGTAAGCAAAGGCCAGTGAAACTGCCTTTGGGAAGGCCATGATTTACTGTATGCATTGAAGTCTGACAGCTGCTGAGACTAAAAATAAATCACCTCCTCCATGGGCTCCAAAAATGACCAGATACCATCGTATACTTCTTTTGTGGTCTGATACATGGTTTTTGGACATCTGGATCCAGTGATACTGTGTCTATTGACACTTAAAATAATCAGAGTATCTTATTTTTACGAAACAGTCCATCCAGACTGTTGGGCTGCTTGTTTACATCAAATTGCTGTAACATTTCTCTGTGGAAAAAGACTGAATTTCTTTAGGATTTTACAGTCAGGGTTCGTACAGCCCTTTCCTTTTGGCTGCCTGCCCCATGACACATTACTGGTGCTCTAAGAGGGCACCAAAGCTTGTGGAACTGGCACTTAGTGGCAAACCAACAGAGCACTAAGCTCACATTTACATGCCCACATGGAGAAAGGGAGAGACAATTAGTCAGTCATTACATGATCTGAAATATCAATATGACACAAGTAAAGTGTTTAAATGTAATTTTCAGTGTCACCATCTAAAACTGTACTAAAACTGTGCTTGTTACCATAATAATTTCTGATAAAAGTTATCTGAGCACAGCACAGACCTGCATGTCTCCCACAACACACTAATGAATAAACTAAAAAATTTGTGCTTCCTATTACTTTATATACTATGGTTTAATTAATCAATTCCAAAGGCTAAAAAAGCAAGAGGGAATAGAACACAACAGAGCAACGCCAGAGATAATAAGTACTAGCATGGACTACTTTTAATCAGGTCCCCAAAGAGAAGTGAAAATAACAGGAAATGAAAGTAATGAATGGAATTTCACAGTTCTGCCATCCATGTGATAAGTTAAGACAGAATAAAAGAAGGTGGTATTAGAATGAAATTCCCTGCTGTAGCAAGTGTTGTAACTCAGTGCTACTGACAGTCAAAAACCTTACAAAACCAAACCCAAAGATCCTAAGCAAAGTAAAATAAAAAAAAAGTAACTCCTGCTTCTGAGAAGCAGATTCACTGGGCAAGAAAATAATCAAGAATTCTGGAAGAATCTATGAGAAACACCATTTATCTCTGTTCTTGTCCTCTTTACCATGCCTTTCAATACTAAAAGACAAACTAACTGTAAATTTAAAGCTTATTTTAGAACTTCACATTTCATATTAAGATTGCTTGCTGTCTTAAACCCACTGTAGCCATGGCATTTGGCACTTCAGTACATCCCTCTGTAAGACTCTGCTTCCAGTTCTACATCACTTTTCCAACATTCAACTTTTAGATTATCCTTTTTTTTTCTCCTGAGGATTTGCTATAAATCCCTGCTCCACCCTGATTAGTTAATTAACTTCTGACTTCAGTTAGTTTCTATCCGACATCCGATTTCCTTTAGTAGTAACTGATGCCCAAGTTCCGCTAAATTGTTCTTTTGCTATATCAGTTGCATTGTCCAAGTGCAAAGAAATGTTATTAACTTCCTCTGTCTGTAAACTTTGTTATGAGGATGAGTGTTGAGCAGTTTGCATTTGGAGGTGACTAGGTAACATAGAAATAGGGTGAAGAATTGGTGCTAAACCCAGTACTTCCCTTTTTCTTTTGCTTGATGTGTTTGTTGGGCCTTTTTTTTTTTTTGCTGCTCTATTCTTTTCTGGTTCCACAACTCTCTTCTTGCTCTCCCAGTCAATTCCAGACCCCAGATATCCTTTCTTTTACTCCAGTCATTGGAGATCAAGTTGTCGCCATACATCCTCAAGTGAAGGCAGCGAGATGTGTTTGTCTGGTGGAGATCCTGCAACAGCAGTCCCCTCCAGTTCAGACTAATGACACCCACAACCCAATCAAGAGTATTAATGTACTGTAACATTGTGAAAACAATGGTTTCTCTATCAGAAGTGCTGTATCAGTTTTTCAAGAAAAGCCACTACTGATCTTCTGGACAGGACAAAATCCCAGTATTTGGTCTTATCAGTCTGATGAGGACTTAAAAGAACAGGTGAAGATTCAAAGCACCAAAGCACAAATGGCAAGTGATAGCTATATGTAATTTCTAGCCACTAATTTCCACTTTCCCACTTCCTAGCACTATTTTTTCCATACCTTAAATAATCCTAATCTCAAGCTCAGTCATTTAAAATATATCTGTATCACTCTTGTCTATACAGTTCATATTCATTCCTTATCATCAGACAGTAAATCTAAAAAGTGGATTTAATCCTTTTCTTCTCTGAACTCAATTAGCTCGTGTTAGCTTCTCGTGTCACAAAAATATTTTATGTGGGTTCACAGTCATCCAGGTTAAAGTCTTTCAAAGCATCTAGTCACATTTATTGTGCTTGATGCTGCATGTGGTGCCATTAAATGCTTGAAACATAGCATCAAAATCATTACACTAACGGCATGGCACGGTTATTAAAAATAATGGGCTGACAAGTTGCAAAGGTCTATTTCAAGCCGTTTTGTAGCTACCAGTCATTGCAAGGAGCCTACGTCAAAGGCTTGCTGATTGAGAGTCAATTACTTCTCCTTCTAATACAGCTGCTGGATCAACAGTGGTTTCAGATACTAGACAGCTTGTCACAGGACCTGCAGCTGTGATATTCATCAGATATTAACATTAACTTAACAAATGCTGTAAATTACACGTGCATATGGATTTGCGGGTATGTGTATCAATCTAAACACGTACAATATAGAGACACCACTGTTGCTGAGGTAAACCTCTCTTCAGTATCTGCTGTCACAGATGCTGTGACAGCTGCATGAAACTCTACTGAAATGTCATTCTGGTTCACTGAAAGGGACAGCTTCCCTAGATTAAAAAAACTTAAGTTGCCTTTTTCAGACTAGTGTTGTGAAAGACATAATCTGTTTTGACAAATGCTTTAAGAAAAGTATAAATGTCCTCTTCTTCCAGTCCACTTCAATCATCTTGTTTCTCCTTACCCACACATTGCTGTGCCATAAAAATCCATTTGTTCTGGAATCAGATAAACATTTATTTTGCTCAGTGCCAGTCACTAAGGCTTTGATCCTTACTCACAGCCAACAGAAAGACTTGTGGTCCCTTCAACAGGGACTGATCAAGCATTAAAATCCTGTAACTGTCATTAAAACTGTTGCAGAGACAATAAGTTAATATGAATGCAGGGAATCCCTGCAGCCAGGCTGAAACACTTGCACCACAGTATAAATCCTTTTTATTAACACCATTCAGATTCAGACACTGAGAGCTGATTCTCTTTCTAAATATCAGTGATACAACATAAAAAAAAGTTTCTTTTCCCAGCAAATGACACATTTGCTTTAGCAGTTTTGTCTTTCAATGCCTACTAACCACATAAAAATAAAATTGAAGTCAATACTTTAAAGAAGTACTTACATGCAATTTACATCCTTTTCTACATCTTTACACATTTATAGAAGATACATTTATTTAGTATAATCCAATTTAACAATAAAGGGCCATCCCTATTTTTCTCAAAATGACATTAGTTTCAGGCATATCACTAGGCTAGAGGAAGTTATACATTGTATATATCAGATTCTGATTCTGAATGTTATGCTTTTGCTCCATGTTTAATAAACACTAAATTTTATTTTATTTGCTCACATTTTTGTAAGTGAATCAAGCTCATTGCTGTTTGCATCAACACAGAAAATCAACCAACAGTAAAATATGATCAATGATTCATTAATTAAGGTAAGATCAAGAAAATTTTCTACTGTATAGCAGGCAAATGGAAAAAAACCAAACCCACAAAGAAACCAAAAAATGACACATAATGTAATACGCATCTGATTTTCACCTGAGGAAATAACGCTATTCCATGTTCCCTGTGATAAGAGTTGCTATTACTAGTTATTCAACTGTGCTCTACCTAACCCTGAACTTCATTAGTAATCTCCTTATTATTACTTCAAGCAACAAATACCTTTACACAGCTGCTGTTTATCTTATAGATGAGCTATTTACAAGAAACCAGTGATGCTGACAAGGCACAGCACAATACAGATTAATTCCCACATATGCACTAAAAGTTCTGATCCAGGACAATCTGAATACATCATAAAGAAAAGTCAAAGAAGAAAAAAAAGGACAAACATTACCTCAAAAACTCAGGAAAGCCAGATTAGTTAAGATTCGTATTCTTAAAGAAAAAATAATTTTGTTCCAGTTGTTTTTGCAGTATCAAATTACAACAACACCTCACTACAGTAAATATCTTGAAGAAGGAAAGGAGTTTTCCACCCAATTACTTAACAATCCAATAGAGCTGAAAAAAGCTTAAAGACATTTGTTACTTTGGTAGAGCAGAAAATGAGAAGTACCAAACATTTCTTCTAAAAGTGCTTAAAATACATAATCACAATCCATGCAATAATACTCATGGCCACATTTAAGATATTCCTTGGAGGATTTTGTAAACCATATTATCAGATAATAAAGGACCTGGCATCCAGTAGTCAAATCTTTTCTTAACAGTAATGGGATTTTAATCAATACAATGAAAATAATATAATAAAGGATGAAGTGAAATAAGCATGAAGAGATTACTATTTAAAGTAATAGAACAAAAAGGCTCAGGAAAAAACCCCCACAGTTCTGGAACCCTGCTGGAGACAATATGTGTACTTTTTTGTTCCTGTACCAGCACACAGTGTTTCACTAATCACCTTGAAAAAGCTTCTGCATATTAACAACATACAGAGGGAAAGTATACTGCTATTTTTCTTTTATAAATTATCAATGAGAACAATGATGATACAGTTTTATAAAGCATTTAAGAAAACTGGGTTTCTGTCCCAATTCCAGCAAAATATTTGGTCAAAGGTTTTAAATGTTTTTTGTAATTACTCACTGCTCTTGATGGCTTAAGTGAAAGAATCAGTATTTCAAGTTTTTTTTTTATTCCTGCCTTTTTTTTCCTTTTTTCTTTTCTGTATTCCCAGCTGTAGACTGGAATAATATAGCATAGAATATCTTGCAAGAATTGTCACATAAGAAGTACCATATTTGTTTTTCCAGTGCAATGAGGATCATGTCTGGAATGCAGTATGTTCTGGATAGATACGGCATACTGGTTTTTTTTCTTTTTGACACTTCTGAAAGATAACGTCAGTGATAAATAAGTACTTGTGGTAATGTGCACAATTGTCTTTTCAGTACCAGAGAGACCTTGAACTCAAAAGCCACTAAAATAAACTATCTTTAGGTCTATTATGAGTAAATTCTTGACACATTACATTACATATTTGGGAATATGAGAACAACACAAAGGCCCAAGTCAAAGTGATCAGAGTAAATAAAAAAACTGGGATGACTGCCCTTTCTCACTCCTGCCTCTTTCAAGAAGGCAGATTTCCAAAGGGTATCTTCAAGGGCCAGCAATCAGAGGCTAAATTTTCTTTGATGTGTGGGTGAGTGCAGGGATAGAATATAGAAGGCCAGGCTCCCTTCTCCTCCCTAAGAGGCAAGCATGAAGAACCACCTCTGCTACAGCTGTGGTCTCTGTGGACAGCAACAGGTCTTTTTCTAATAATCTGATGTACCTAAGACATGTTTAGTCAATTCATGACCAATTAACAACAAACCAATCTGTGTCACAAACAAAATTTACTCAGAAGTAGGCTTTTGTGAACTTGTACTACTCATGAAAATCTCAGATGCCAGTAAACCTTAACCATACAACAGGCTGAATATTCAAATGACATATTTAAACCTTCAAAGACAAGCCCAAAAGCTATTAGCCAGTAAAACAATGCTGACAAAGTTAGTTAAGCAAAACCCAATTAATTTACAAAGGGAATTCTGGGTAAAAGATAGAGAAAACAGTTCATTTATGGCCTCAGTAGAACACAACAGTGTTGTGATGATGTGAAACAACACTGCTGAAAGACTGGATGTTCTAATGCCTGTTAGAAAATGTTCATTTGAAAATAATTAAATTCAAAATGATACATTTAAAAATCTTTGTTCCAGTAGATTTCATTACCTGGAGAGGTTGCTGTATGACATGAAATAGGCAACCTGAAAGGTCAACTGGAAAGACTGTCAGAGTTGCTGCACCAACCGCAATTTGCTGGGATGCATTTAAAAGACATGAGCCTCTCCACAGCTCAGAATTGAATCAAGACATTTACATTAATGGGCCTTTGACAGACTAATACTCAATTTTCTTATACTACACAGAAACTGCACAACATGAGCACCATTACAAGATATATAGCATATGGATACCATTAAAGCTCAATTATAAGGAATACTTGCTCATTCATTTCTCTAAGCACTACTCCAAGGAATGTAGCAGCAGTTTCACAGATGTCAAGTGGAAATAGTAGCCTTTCATTTAATTTGCAGAAAGATTGTTCCCTCCTCTTAACTAATTACCTCCTAAAGATGTGTCGGTGTTATAACAATAAAAACGTCATTTTGACATGAAGTTTAAACCAGTGAAGGCAAATTGCTGGAACAAACTACTTAGCTGTCTTGCTAACCTCTTTTTATTTCCTTCTCAATAGGTCTCAAACTAGCCCATCATTGTATAAGTCTCATTTTGTCTTTACCCTCTGCTATATGGATTCCTACAGCCATACGCATGTATCTACAGCATTTACTGCTGGGGTTTTACTACTGCTTGTTTAATATAAAACAATAGACTATTCTGTTAAGCCTTTTAAAATTATATTCAGTTACATACCACATCCTCTAAGCCAGGTCTACTCAGTTAGGTTATGGTGTGCTACAGGGTCATGGTCTGCTCATTAAAAAGAAGGAAACACAAGGACACTCTGTTTTTTATGTGAGATTAGAGTGAGAACACCGCATATTTTGAATGTTGGCTAAGTGCATCCATCTAACTCAACACTGAGAAGAGAGTCCACACCTGCCTATTGGATAAGAAGTCAGACTGAATGTTTTCCCCAACATAAAGACATGTTAGTGAGCTCCTACTCTTCCCTGTCCTTACAAAAGTCAGTCTGTAGTGAGCTGAAAGTCAGTCAAAGCAGAACACAATCACCAAAGTGTTGCTCATTGGGTTATTCATTTTTAAGGTTGACTTGCCAGGCATTAACTCTCTACTCGCTTTACTACCTACTCTCTACTATAATAATTCCAAAATTATATGGCAATATTAGGGAAAAAAACCCAGTAGAGTCAGCCTACACAGCATCAAATTGGCCCTGCACTCTTCAACATCTTCATAAATGACTTGGACAGAGGTCTGGAAGGGATACTAAGCAAGTTTGCAGATAATACAAAACTGGGAGGAGCTGTTGCCTCCCTTTGAGGGGAGGGAGTCCCAGCAGAGAGACCCTGACAAATTAGAGGGTTGGGCAATCACCAACCATATGCAGTTCTGGAAGGGAATGTGCTGGATTCTGTACCTGGGATGGGGCAACCCTGGATGTACAGACAGACTGGAAAATGTAATCGGGATGGGGCAACCTGTGGAAAGGGACTTGAGGGTCCTGGTCAGTGGCAAGTGGAACATGAGTCAGCAGTGCCCTGGCAGCCAGGAGGACCAACCCTGTCCTGGGGTGCATCAGGCACAGCATTGCAGCTGGGCAAGGGAGGGGATTGTCCTGCCCTGCTCTGAGCTGGGGTGGCCTCACCTCGAGTGCTGGGGACAGTTCTGGATGCCACAATATGAAAAAGACGTTGAGCTTCTAGAGAGCGTCCTCACCATGAGGATGGTGAATGGTCTTTAGGGGAAGCCACATGAGGAGTGGCTGAGGTCACTCGGTCTGTTCAGCCTGGAGAAGAAGAGCCTGAGGGGAGACCTCACCACAGTCTACAGCCTTATTGTGAGGGAAAGAGGAGGGGCAGACACTGATCTCTTCTCTGTGGTGACCAATGACAGGACCCAAGGGAATGGCCTGACAGAAAAATTGAAGTTTTGCAGTTAGGATTCCATACCTTTTAATGCTGTGAGGAAAAACCTCGGATAGCTACAAAAAGCCTTGAGGCATTCATATACTTCATGACTGAATTTGGAGGAGCTTTTGGACATTAGTACCCATGTCAGTTCTGCAACCACCAATTTTCTCAGCACATCTGAATGAGACACAGCACTGGATATCATTTAGGGTTATATTTTATCCTACATATCTATGAACTAATTCTTTAATGCGTACTCTTTGTCAGTCATAGTATCTTGTAGTACATGAAAGCACAGAAAAAAAGAGCAGCTGATCTAACTGAAAGTTACAGTGTGATCAAACTGATTTACAGTGCTGGACTGCCTAATCCACCACAGAATGGCTTCAAAGAATACATAAGACACTTAAAAATATCTCTTTCTCCAAAGAGCTGCATGTCATGTAACTACTCTTGCTTTGCCATGTGCAAACTGAGCTTTATTACTGCAAATGCTCATGAAAATTGTGTTACATTGGTAACTTCAAAGAAAACAATTAGCAAATTTGAAAATAAAACAATTTAGAAATTTAGGATATTGACAAAATGGTTTGAAGCAGATTCAAACCATTCAATTATTTGAACAATTCAAATATGAATTATTTGCAACCACGTGTCTAAAGAGAAAGAAAGCCAAATTCACTATATTCTTTATTCATTTGATTTGTTCCAAAGTGATTTATTCAATATAACTAATGCAATAAACTGCAGTGCTGCCCATTTGTTAATTTTGAAGTGCAAGCTAGTTTATTCAATTAATTTTTTGATATGAAGAACAAAATGGAATATTTCAGGGTCCTAAAACCACTGATATGCCACTGGCTGTGAAACACAAATCAATAACCAGCATAAGATGGTCATCACCACCATGCATTACTCACAGTCATTAAGGTCAACCACAAACCTCAGACAATTTGCAAGTTCCATACTTAGTGTTTGATTTTTTGTGATTGTTTTGTTTGTATTTTTGGTTTTTTTTTTTTTTTTAATTTTTTTTTTGTGTATTTTTTTTTGTGTATCTGAGAGTTATGCATAAAGCAAAACTGACATGAGATCTGCATGAATCTTATTCTCTTCCAATAAACCAACAAAATTTCCGAGTAGGTCCTTTCTAAAATTCCAAGGCTGTTATTTGATTAGAGCCCCAGTAACTCACTTCACCCCTCCCCCTTGTATATTTTATTGTCATTATAGACAGTCAAATCTTTTAATTTCTGCTTAAAATATTTGATTTGGCTAGCTCTCTGCTCAGATTGAGCTGGATCAAACAAAATATATAGATGGCTTTGCTTTACTTAGTTATCCAAAACCAGGTTTGTGATCTCCACATGGCCTGAGAACAAGCAGGTCAATGGTGCCAAACAAATATCCACTTTTAGGCACTTTTGCATTTACCCACAAAACACAGCACAGCAAGTGGGGAAGACTGGGAGAGGCACTTAAGAAGTTCAACTCCTGAGCTGAACTAACCTGCTAATGAAGACACCCACACTGATTCCTTGATCTTAATTATTCACAAGCCCTTAGGCATAACCTGCCCACTACTGATTCACCTATCAGTAATACCGATTTGGACTCTCTAGCTAATACTCTCTTTTAAAGGAAGCAAAACCTAGGGAACAAAAGCAAATGTCTGAGAAGTGAAAAACTCAAGCCTGCTGAATTCCTGGAGAATGCCTCAAGTACTAGGAGAAAAGCTCTTCTGGCAAATGCTGGCCATATTCTGTTGAAATTTTGTCACAAAAGAAGTGAAAGGACAAGATTCACTGGACTGAAAACTCCTGGCTTTTGGTCTCCCAGAACACCTTCTCTAATGCATTCCTAACGAAAACTTAAGAACAAAATTCCTAAAACAAGACAAGCAAATTCCCCAGAGGTCTTATATAAATAAATCAGATGGTTTTAACTATCTGTTCACTGACAGTGCAAGGATACTGAATAGTTTTAGACCATCATCAGTGTCTGATCTAGATCGATGCCTTGTGCTTTTTCCCAATCACTTGTTAAAAACAAGACTAAATATAAACCATACTGAGAAGACTACAATTCTTAATAGATTTTAGTAGATCAGGTTTGATAGTTGCAAAACCAGGCAGTCTGCTTAAGAGCATTTTCTCTTATCAATTTTGCTGCTAGGATCCTAGTTGTAATTTCTGTTCAGTATTGTTTAATTTCCTAATAGACAAGAGGCTCTGAGCATGGGGTGACCCACAATAACCTTCACGCCTCATAAAGAAAGCAAGAAGGGCACAAATACTCTCCCCCTCAAGTCACCTTGTCATGTTAATTCAACACACCTAGGTAATTTCTATTTTCTCCTAGCATTTCTGAAAAACATATAGGGATGGGTTATGAAAAAATGCAGACTAGTATGGCCATTACAGTAATTGCATTGGTTACATTTATTAATTTGTCAAAATTAAGTCAATAAGAGTTTTAGTAACACCATTATACTACTTGATTAGTTTTGAAAGTGATTATCGTAAGAACTCTATTTAATTGGAAGCATCTCAATTTACAGGATACATTAAATTCTCAGTAGGATTTTAAGACACTTCAACATATGCAGGTCAATTACCAGTAATCACAGTTTCATACAACTGCTTCAGAAGAAATTTCAGTGCAACATTGGAAAAGAATGATAGATGGTTCTAAAAATTACAACTGAACCTCAGTTCTGAAAGGTAAAGCTGAACTTCAGCTCACGTTATTATGGTAAAAGGCCATATCCAACATCTATGCTGTTAAAACCATTCTGAAATGCTAGAGATTATAAAAATCTGAGCAAGGATTAGAGAACAGTTGTCTACCTTAAAACGGATGATGATAATTTGTGAGGACTGCCAAATTACTGAAATGCACTAACTGCACTCATGCCCAGCTGCACATTAATTACTAGATTAGAAAGTTATAATTAATTTTCTTAATATCACTACACTGCTTTTCTTCCCTGAGTTAATAAAAACAGATTGCAATCAATCCTTGTTAATTCATGCTGCAGAACATAACTGCCGTAGCTATTTCCATACGTGAAGAACACTGCATGCACAGATCTTGCACTAATACCCTGCCTAGAAGCTGAATCTTCTGACATTTTAATGAAGTGTTGTAATAAGGCCAATAAATTATAAATTGTAATTTGACTTAGTGTAGTTGGTAGAAAAACCACAAAAGCTCAAAAATGAATTCTTAAAGAATCTTCTTAATGACAAAATTTAGAAGTGGATACCTGTTCCAACGTCTTTTGAACAGGAAAAGGGGGTTTATTCATAGGTGCATTGTTGAAAACCTTCACTGCTGAGACTTGTAAAATTTCTTTATCAACTGACTTTGTCATTAGAAACCATCAAAAGTACTCCAGACCTTTGCATATATTGCAAGAAATTTTGAGAACTAGTGAAGGAAAACAACTTTATAGAGATACAGGGTAAAGTTCATCAAAGTTCTCATCAAGAGCATTCAGTTATAAATACAGCAAAGATAATTAAAGTAGCATTCAGAGACCATATATTCCCCAGTGTCCATATCTGAGTTAGTAACAAAAGGTGTTCTTATAAGATGGAAGGGATTATTTATCTAAAGTCAATGCACTGTTTTTTTATTTTCCATTAAGCCCAAAAGTTGGCTTATTTCTCCACCCTCATTACTGCTTAAAATGTGTATTTTTTTCCTCTTCTCACTTTCCTTCCTTTGTAAAAGATGAGTGTAGAAATATGAGAATTATGATATTGTGGCATCCAAAGTGTGGTGGCCTATTCTATTTTGATCTAATAGAAGTCTTCACATGGTCAGCTTAAGTGTGAAAGGAAGAAAGGGAAAAGCAAATGTCAGCAAGAAATGAAGGTTGACAATATTTGTTATTTGGGTGTTTGTAATTTTTAATGTTTATGAAGTCTTCTGGGGAATGGTAAAGAGAAAGTAATTTTGTATTTGTGAAAGCCTAGAGATAAGAAAAGGGATTTTAAGAGAATATATAGCCTTCAGCAGCAAAGGCAGGCACAAGCTTTTCATTACGTACTTTTTTCTCCCAAGCTTCCCTAGAGGAGCCCAATTTGCCTTACACTTCTAAATGTTATAAATATATTTTTTATACATACATGTAAAACATCTATAAATTTTTGTTGAGGTATACATATACACCCCCTCCATCCCCAATGTATACCAAAATACACATAGGCTTGATTAGCAAACTCTTTCCAGAATATTCAAATATTTCAATATATTTAAGGTCTTAAAGAATAATGCACTACTAGATGATACACTCGGACAAGTAGGATTTATGGATCAACTCTTCCATAAATGATCATACCTTAAAGCAGCAACTTTAGTATACGTCCCACTGAGGGGCTGCAGAGAGCCAATCAGCTAGGTGACCTCAAGAACATGTAGGAAAAGCAAGCAGGTAAAAAAGGAGGGATGGATGAGGGGATGGAAGATAGGAAGGGGAGGAAATGAATAACAGTCTGCCCAGAAGTCTCAGAAGACATATGTGGGACAATACCCAGTATAATTCTCAAATATTAATTTTCACATGCCATCAAACTGAAACATCTGGAAAGAGGCTCAGAGAAGCAACCTCTAGACTAGGAAAACACGATACATCCAGGATTCAGATTCCTCCTGTGGAGGATGTGTGGGCAAGGACAGAATCACAGCTCAGTAGGAAAAAAGTATTCAAGCGGAAAATGATCACCGGTGTGTTTCTCCTCCAAAATCAAAATGGATTAGAAGAGGGGAGCAAGCATGGAAGAGCAGCAGCAGAGTTAGAAAATACACGAAGTAGAGCAGGATCAAAGACAGGCTGTAAGAGTTTTGATACAGAAAGCTTACCACAAAAAGGAACTGGATGACCTCAGAACCGTGTACTAAAAAATTGCAACTTAGATCAAGGATCTGGATGTTTAAGGGACACTATGAGAAACAACATAGCTGTTTTCCAGCCAAAAACTGGGCTGTTACATGATCAATATCTAGATAACTAAAAGTAACGAACACAGCAGCACAGGCACCTGTATTTAATGCTGAGATTATTGTTTAAAAACAATTAGGTGTTCTCTATTCAGCTGGGTGTATGAAGCTGGTCATAAAGCTGAGAAAATGCAAGTAACAATCAGTAATTATGCAAGCAGGCAAGCAATTAATACTTACATCATACATGAAAAGAAAGAAAACTCTTGCATTCTCACCAAATCTTAAACATAACTGAACTATTACAAATAATAAACTTTTTTTTCTGTTAAAATGTACAGCAAAACATCAATCTGTATGAATGTTCTTACTATTCTGATAGACTGATTTCTAGGGGAAAAAAGATAGCCCATTTTGTGCTAATTTGTTGTTTTAAATGTCAATCTAAAAGATTAAATGGAAAATTGTACTGCGAGAGTATCTGACATATCCATGAAAACACATATGCCATGAATTTCAGAATAACAAAAGCTGTCAGAAGCATTTATGAATAGTCATCTTGAAATTAAACATGCTTATAAATGGCACAACACACACCCCTTAACACTGGTACAATGAAACCGAAAGCCACAAAATTCAAGTTTCACAGTATCAATCAGATTATGAAGTGCTAAAAAGAGAAGTTGAAAATTCAGGTAAGTAAAACTGTTATTTGTGATATGCATGATGCAGTGGAACTGTGTCAGTTGCAGCAGGGTTTTGGCTGTCCAGCCGAGAGGGCACGGTTTGGTGGAGGTTAAGGAGAGAGCCTCTTGTATCAGCAGCAGTAAGAAACCAGAAAATGATGAATAAAGATTTACCAATACATACATCTATCTATGTGTTATCTGAAACCAAAGATGTACTTTGAGAAGTACTGAAGGAAATTGCTTTTTCAGCAAGGCAAAAAATCCAGTATTCTTTGAAGATAACAGCAGAATCTGTTCTCAGTAACGATATCTGGAAAAATACAGTTAGCAACTCTTGTTCATGCTCATCATTTTAGGATGATGAGAATACAGAGTAACTACAAACATCAGTCAGCTATTTCCTTGGTCAATCTCAATCCTTATTATCTACCACATCATATAGATGCTTAAACCACTGCAGGAAAATAACCAAACAACCCCACATAGCTGAGAATTTAACCAAGTGGAAGTATCAAATTCCAGCTAAAATACACAAGCAGAGCACTTTGCAAATGCCCCCCCCTCCACTTCTCATGGTCATTTCAGGGTTTCCCTAATAAGAAATGAGTCATGGATTTTGCAGACAAAATCCTGCAAATGTACCTAGATTGCAACAAATGTATAAAGTAAACAACTCATAAGTGGCTTTATAATTTGTCTGTTGGAAAATTCTTAGGTGGAACAATCCCAACACAACTCTTGTTTTTAGATAATGTGTTTTTTCTGAGGTAAATTGAATTGTGGTGGAAGTGACTGAGAAGTATTTGTGCTCATTTTATGCATTTAATGAAACCTGAAGTCTCTAGAAACTGATTCTCTTCCCTCTGAAGGAAGCCTCTTTTGACAGTCACATTTTGTCTGCTGTAAGATTATAATTTACTATACGCAGATGAAAATTAGGTCATACATGATACAAGCAATTAAAAGGGAAATGATCTTTAACCAAGTGCAAAGATTAATGTGCCTACACTCAGGTGTCAGTGTTCCCAGCAGAGCCAGTATCAGCCAAGGAAAAGCCAGGCCCTGGGCACTTGATTTCAGGGCAGGATAAATGCAGGATAAATCCTCAGGCTGCTTCACAGTGCCTTTTGCAGTGTCCCATTCCAGCCGGAGCTTGTTCCTGCAACATGCAAAAGTGTCTCATCTGGAACTGAGCCTCATCCTGCACATCTTCACAAACAATTCCAACTCTCAAATATGACTGGCAATTCAACACTAAGGGTTCCCTTGCAACTCCTAGGCAACGGGAAGGTATGGCATACAAATAACTCCTGATTATCAGCCAATATCGAGGCGGTAACAGCACTTATCCAGCTAAAGCAGGAGCACGAGCAACACCCTTAGCCATCTGCTCATTTATAAAATCCCATTTTCAGTGAATGTAACTTCAAAAACTTGCAGGGGAGCAAGAATGGTTTCCTCTAAGAAAGCAAACAGAGGGTCTGCTGCAACTTTCCCACCCTATGTCACTGCATTTCAGTGAAGGACTGGTTACAACCAGACTGGCAGGAAATCGGATGTACATGCTTGGTACATGCCACCTATTGGCATATGAACTTCCTAGTCCTGATTTCTTTTAGGGCAAAACACAAAACAGCTCAACCTGCTTATCCTCCCCCTTTCTGGCACAGAAAACCTTTATATCTTCTTTATAAACAACATACCAAAAAAAGCAATTCCCCATTTTTTTTAAGCCATCAAGACAAAATCTCATGATAGTCAGGGAAGGTTTTGATACCCTGGGGAGGATCTGCTGATGAGGGGTGCAAGGCCCATGAAGTGGAGCCTCTGGTAACCAGCAGGTTTCTGTGGGACTGTCTGGCAGCAGGTTTGTTTGGTTTTGTAAAAGAACATTACCTATTGTTAGCACCACAGAGATCTATAAAGTGTTTGTAATAGTACATTTTGTGCTGAGGAGTACCATAACTAATACTCACATAGGCTTTTGCACAGATAAGTAATATGATAATTATGAACTTGCAAGTATCTATATTCATTTTACATTGCACTAATAAACTGTGGGGAAAGAGTATTTAAACTTAGAATCTGGGACTAGAATCTTTCTTTTGGCTATAAAGAAAGCACTTAAACTGAGAAGGATATTTTGCAGTAATAATAATAAGTCCCAAATTCTTCCTGTGTTATTGCCAGAGGGCAGCCTCCCACACAAATTCTGCATTACAATATTGAATTGAAGCTGCTAGCTGAATAATAAAGCCTATCATTATGGGCTATCACCAAAATAATATTTTTCTTGGTTCTTTTTCTTTCTCAACAAAGAGCTACATTCCTTGAACTATCTCATGAAATTTTTGTGATATTATTATAAATGAGATTTTTTAACATTGCTTAATGGTAAATCGGACATCACCACAGGTCAAATATACTGAATATTGAATATAAAGCACTAGTCATGCAATGTGGAACCAGCTACTCATTTCAGCTGAGGTGACAACACAGCAAAGAATTCCAGATGAGGCAAAGACATGGCAAGGAATTTGTTTCCTTTGGTGTTCTAACATGTCCTAAAACATGGAAATTTCTAATTTTCTGTTATTTAACATGCATAACTATTTTTCCATGTTGTTTTGCATTCAATACTGACTCAGGAAATGTAAATTTGTTTATGAATCATGCAAGGAACTGAAATGGCTGTGCTGCAAAAATGTACCCTTTGCTGAAATCATCCTTGTCACTAGTTACTTATAAATTAGGATGTAATTAATTTCCTCATCTCAAGATGTCAGTGCTTCAATTAATTGTGCAAGGTCTTCTTTAGACACTGGAAAGAGATCGGTATATCCAGACAGCAGATCATTCTATGCCAAAACATATGTTTAACACAAAAGAAATGATTTTTAGAGAGGCAAAGTTCAGCCAGGATTCTCTCTTTGCATCCAGTGCTAATACAAATCCACACTGCGATCCAAGTGCCTGAAGCCAAAAGTCTGCTTTCCATTGGTCTGTTTTGCTGCAGGGGAAATCTCAGTGTTTAACTCAATATCCAAATCCTTTTTTGTTATTATTACCACTTTATTACATCAGTGGAGCCATTTCCCAAAACCACACATACAAAGCCTTTATAAAGTATGTCTGCTACTTTTAGCTTTTTTCTTAGGTAATTTTGATTTCTTCCTCTAAAATTATGCCAAAATTAGACAGAAGGGATATAATTAAAGATTTCATCTAAACACAGCTTCTGCATGATTCTACAATAACAAACTGTGCAGACAGTGTAAGCTTTTCGTCTCTAAACTCTCTGTGAAAATAACTTTATTTTTGCCAAATACAGTCAAATTTGAAGAATAACCTTTACTTAACTCTGCAAATCTCTGCAAATTCTGCAGGTTTTTAAAAATTTTTTTAAAATTTGTACACTTGAGTTAGTGCAAACCAGAAAAATTAAATTACCCATCCTGGTTAAATCTCTGCAAGAAAGTGCTTCTTGTGTCACTTGGTAAAATCTTGTGTCATGAGTAAAAGCATGAACTGCTAATTCTGTTAAAGAATATAGTATCATACAAAAATTTTGCAAAATAATGCAACAATCAATCACATTTCAGGCATTTCTGAATGTAAGTGGGAGAATCAAGCCACCAAAAAGGTTTACTGAATTTACATGTTTGGATCCCTTGGTCATATTCTCAAACTTTCTCAATGCATTAAAACTCCTTACAAACTATAAAGGTATGTACTCTTAAATGCATTGATTATGATGTTTTGGAGATGTCACAGAACTCAAAAAGAACCACTCTGTTATATGCTGAATTCTTTCCTTAAGAATACTGGAGTTTTTCTAATGAAGTACTACACAGAAGACATTTTGAAGACCATGAGACTTCAAACATGTTTTGAAATTGGGAATTACTTTGAAACTTTGAAATATTTTCAAGCAAATCCCATTATTTAAAGACCAACATTTCATATCTCCAAGGTGGTTGGTTTATTGGCCACATTTCCACCTACATGGAAAGTGCTGAGAGAGAAGCTTCTTTAAATGCCTGCAACCTAAAACACTACCACCAGCAGCCTGAAATACCAGAGTGAGTGTCCCAAAAGACAACACCACCTGTGTTTGCCATCCTTCCAAAAACTGTAGCATTTTAGCATAAAACCCCTCTACAAAGCAGCCAGATTCTGCTGGGCAAGCTGAGATGGTGGGGAGAACCATCCTATTTAGCACTACTGTCACACTACAGAAATCTTATCTGGTGGTAAAAAGCTGTTCTAAATAAAAAAAAGCTATAGGTGATTTTTTCCTTGCTATTTTTTTTCCCAAGTGATGTGAGATAAAAAACAGTGTTTGAAACTTTGCTATGGGTCTATCTCCTTGCTCTGAATACACAGCGGCTGCAAGGGCTCTGAAGTGCCAAGAAACACTTGTTTAAACTAAGCACTTTGAGGCCTGGAAAGACCGGTGGCATAATTTAACTGTGCTGTACAAAATGTAGCAATTTAAAAAAAATAGTAATTTTGAAAGTCAAAAGAGGACCTTGCTTTAAAATCATGCTGACAATATCCCAGTGACATAAATATTGCAGCTGTCACTTCCATCCTCAGTTACCTATGAATAACTACTTTGTGCAAACCATTTAGCAAGGCCCCTGCTATTTCACTTCATAAAATATGTTATATTGAATACAATTCAGACCCACTATTTATGTACAATCAATATTAAACTGTAAAAGGCAAAGAATCCTGAACTGACACCAGACACAATAAACATTCTACAATTATGTCAGGTAAATCTTACCACTCCCTGTGGTTTGATTTCAATACAAATTAATCACATGTATTTCAAACTCCTCTTTTTTAACTTCTGTTAAGCTTTCCCACTCTCACCCACTCCGACAACACCTCACAGCTTTTCCTTCTATACAACACTTCCCATGATCCCTTAAGCCAGAAATTATTATATAACTTAGGTTTGTCATTGAGCCAGAGAAACAGGCACAGTATCCCCCTTAGCCACAACAACACTTATAAACAGGCTGGACATCCAAAAAACCTCCATTTCCAGTTTGTTATGTTTCCAGAAATAAAAATATTATTTACTCTAGTTGAAACTTTTTCATTAAGGCAAGGCATAACTATTTTTCAAAGTTTCAGATGCACTTAAAGGTTATATGCTACATTGATTCTTCATAAAAAGGCAGGCACTTTAATGCCTAACAGTATTGCTACATCACAGCACACAAAGCACAATAAATAACCTTAAAACTACGCAACTGGTCAATGTATAGAGAGCAAACATTTAATGGAAAATGTATTCTTTCATATAGAAATTCTTCTGGGTTCCTTACTGGCAAAGAGTAATGTGGTCTTATTCGAAATAGTGACTAAAAACCGATACAGGTCTGTTTTCAAAGGGGGAAAAAGTAATATAAAGACCAAATTCCCATCTGAAAGAAAAAAAAAAGCACAGACTTATACTCAGATGTTTGTTCCTGATTGATTCAACATAATAACAACAATCTGGGATCTTTTCTGTATTTGACAGCTGGTCATCATCCCATGAACACAAGCCCCATATAGCTCTCCCTTTAATAGTTACAGAGGTAATAATAAAGAGATGTGTTAAAAAGATTACTTGATCTTGCAAACTTGATGCAAGTCTGGGTATTTGTTAAAATTACTTAACTCACTAAGCGAGTTATAAATTCAGATTTTTTAAATTTTTATAAATCTGAGAGGTAAATTACAGAAATGCACAAGCAATCTGATTGATCAGTCATAAACTACTTAAAGTTTATAGAGAGAAAGAGAAATGACAGTTTTAGCATGGAGAAACCAGATTGTCACAGCTTACTAGGAAGAAGAAAAAAAGGGAGCTAGTGGTATTTTCAGAAACTGTTATAGTTGTCATTTTAAAAGTACTGAAGAGGAAATATCTAAACAAAGGATTTGTGTGAGAGTGGAAAATAAATAAGTAAGCAAATAAAGAAATAAAAGTGGCTTTGCCGGTTTGTGCTTCTTATCCCCAAAAATAAGACTCAAACCTGTCTGTCAACCCACCGCTGCTTTATACACTTCTCTCTCTACAGCCCTTTCTACCCCTGTCTTAAGCCAGAAGAGTCCACAAGTGCTATACAACACAGTTTACTTAAATAAGCAAGTGAGCCATAGAAGGAACTTCAAATTTTGCAGCACAAGCAGAAGTGAAAAACAGATGCTGAAGATGAACTGAAAATACAAGGCAACATCAGAAATGTGGAAGTGCAACTGAAATTTTAGAAAGAAAGAAAAGGAAATCCCTCTACAAACCACTGATCTAATTACTTAAATTGTACTTTAGAGACGAAAGGAAGTTTTTCAAGCAAACATGCTCATGAATTGGCAAGTATTTTTAGCTGAAGAATAGTACAATTAACTTTTTATCATATTTGATGATAAGAGTTCCACAAACAAGACAATAAGTGTCCCATGATTACTACGTGGTGAGGAAAGAGGCAGGATGAACTGAAACAATGGAAAAGATAAAGAGAATAATACTTCAGCTGGATGTCTTTGGTATGCAAGGAGACAAAAGCACATATATAAGTTTACACACAGAGGCATGCAAGGAGAGAGCAAGTCTGGCTATAATGATACAGGATGAGCAGAGAAAACCAACTATTTTCTGAAGAACATTTGCAAAGTTAAACAAATATCCAGCTCATCTCTTAATCCAGAAATAATAATTTAAAAATAACCACTGACATCCATAATCTATTGTGAGTGTTTTCCAATTTGAAGCATAAATCAAAACAAAATCAAACAAAATACTAATCAGAAATGAGGCATATTAGATCTGCAATGTATGCAGGCTTCAGTGGCTTAGCATTTCCTAAGCCTGCATGACAGCATATTTGTTTGCTCACAGTATTATGGAAGAGTCATCTACTGAAGGTCAAAGCTAGGCAGATGTGCAAGGATTCAGAATGAATAACCAAGAACCCAGCATTTCATGTCAATTTTTCTGCCACAGCAAAGGAAATTATCTCAGCAGATGTGCTCTTTCACTTTTTGTGCCAGGTAAGAAACAAATCCCTTTGCATTACCACCTTGCAATGTTTGCAGCTGACATCTGTAGTGCCCCACAGCAGTTGTGAGAAAGTAGGAACAAACCATAAAGATTGACCATGTAATTTGAACTATATGCAAAAAGAACATTGAAATATTAACAGTTAAGGAGGGACTTAGATAAGGGCCATATACAAGATGTATTTTTAGCCTGAATAAGGATTCTTAAATATACTATGTAGAGCAAGGTATCGTTGTGTTGCTATTACAAACATATGCAAGGCTTTTGTATTTAGAATTTTCTCTAACAGCTTAAAAACAAATAACCAAG
This sequence comes from Ploceus nigricollis, assembly GCA_013399945.1. Classification (NCBI taxonomy): domain Eukaryota; kingdom Metazoa; phylum Chordata; class Aves; order Passeriformes; family Ploceidae; genus Ploceus; species Ploceus nigricollis. The sequence goes on along the minus strand of VXBC01004462.1, from coordinate 494,767 downwards.
CCAAATGCCTCAAGCTGCTGTACTACTGAACTTGTGCAGAACTTTAATTAAAGCCTGTTGTGAAAAAACTGTTAGCATGCATGTAAGTAACCAGCCAAAGCCCACAGATCATCACCAGGCAGCAGTTAACTAGCCCCTTCAATGATGAGAAAGTTCAGGAGTCACTAACTCCCTCCTGCTCCCACACACAGATATGCTTTTTTTGGCTTTCTACCTCACTGCTGTTTGAAAGGAAGGTGGAAGAAAAGCCTGTCTGAACTGACATGCCAGGGGTTTCTGTAGGACTGGCCCTGAGCAGTTTACTGGGCAGCTGGAAGCAAACAGAGCCAATCAAGGAATATGTCAATGTCCATCCCACTATGGGAAAAAGGTGCACTCCTAAACACAGAGCAAGCAGGGAACAGCGGAAGATGCTGATTGTCAAGGAGGCAGCCACTCAAAAAAACCCAACACCATCACATGCACATTTGAAATTCCTTTTTAATCACTTTCTTGTGATGAGTGATGCTGGGGTTTACTATCAGTATGAAGAAAGTTGATGTATCCTTATGAATACACAAATACACCCCACAGGTGTAATTTTCAATATTCTTCATCAAGCAGTGCGAAGAAGCCATTTTCTTTACCAGCACAGTATCACAGGTAGCAGTCCTGTGCTGGACCAAGAAATTGCTGACATGTCTGGAGCCAGAAACTGGAGGCAAGAGTGACTTCAGGAAAGCAAGCATCTCCTACAGAGCAGCAAACACAAAGCTGCCTTCAAACCATGACTGTCCAAAGCAAAACCATTCCTTGGGAGAGGGTAGAAAACAGTGAGTCTCTTGTAGCTGGTATTCCTCTTGTTTCTTGGTAGGAGGGACATGCTTATACCCCATTTGAGAACAGGTAAAAATAAGAGTACAAAGTGGCTAGAAAACTTTCAAAGTAGCACATGTCCTAATGCTCTTAGCCTACCTAAAACAACACTAAAGGGACTTCAGGATGAGCAACATACTAACTGACAAAAACACACTGTTCTGAAATGAATAAATATATCTCTATATGTAGCCTTCTGTGTGCAACATATATCCACTTAAATTTCCCAATTTAAACTCTAGAACCAGAAGGACAAAAAACTCTGCAGCAATTGTAATAGTTTTGTGGCAAAGATGGATTCAACATAATATTTATGTGTTCTAGTCACCAAAAAGCAGTAGTTTTACCTCTTGATATTAAGCAATGCCCAAGGTATCCCAGTGGGAGTATTGAAAGCAGGTAGCAATTTCTCTCCAAGCTCCACTGCCTTTTTTCGGAAAACCTGAAAGTTAAGAAGAAACCAAGTGTTGGAAAATGCATTGTTGCTCCAACTAAATTAATTTAGCTAATATCATTATTGAGCATATGGTACAATCCATCTCAGCACAATGAAGCATCCCTGCTCCTTTAGTGTGACGTCAAAGGAACAAAGCAGTACATTCTGTTTCCACTGCATCTGGTGAGGAGAGAACTCACGCAGCAGGAACACACAGTGACAATGCCCAGATGACCTGCTCCTGGCACCACCAGTACAGCCAGACCCGAAGCTGCAGAGCAGGTCACGCACTCCTGGGTGCCCCTGCCAGGTATCCTGTGCTCAGGGAAGGGGCCATGAGCCAAGGATGCTGCTGCACCCTGGCTGGCTGGCCAGCAGCTCCCTGCCCCCAGCGCCACGTCCTCCTGGAGCGTAGGGACGCAGCTGCAGCAAGGCCACCTTTGCTCTCCGTCAGGTTTATCCACGGGGCTCAGCATGCTGCTGGAGCCTGGTCTGCATCACCACGTGGCTGCTGTACCGCCAACCTTGCACGGGCAGATTGTGGCAAAAACACTCCCCTACATCACCAAAAAAATAAACTTCACACATTTTGCAGTGCTCCAGTCTTTATGGACTCAGCTGGCTTAATACCCAGAGAGTGTCAGTGCCACAATTAATCAATTGTATATTGGAACATAACCATGCGGCCAATGAGACTTAACTGATATGCAGCATCTAAAGAGTTTCAGCTTCCATTTCAAAAACATGAAGCAGAAAGACCCCAAATGCTTACCATACACCCACAAAAATGACAGACAATTAAACAAGAGGAACTTTTGTGTCCAGGTAAATAGTTAAAAAGCTGGAACAAAGAGGATTTTGCTTTCCTTCAACTGCCAGCTCAGCTCAGGTTACATTAACTTTACTGTTTGTGCACTGAGTGCTCTACTAAGAGAGTTTTTAATTAGAAACAATATTGTTCCAACTTAAATATAGAAACCTATTTAGTGATTTCAATATGTGGATGTTCAAGGCCTATCTGCTTGGAATTACACTGGGATCTTGTGTAACACTGAAAGGGATTATCCCAGGTGTAGCAGTCAAAATAGCAAAGTCACCTTCATTGTTCTCTCTTTCTAATAATGGTTCCTTTCAACTCATTTTTTCTCCTTAGACATATTTATGATGGATTTATATTTATTTATGTATTAGAAATCAGTTTGTACATCTGATGCATCTAGTGACGCAGCCATGCATATATGTTTATGCGAATATATAAAGATATTTTCTGGGCAAAACAAGGTAATGAAGAAATTTCTTTCCACAAAAATAAGATACAATTTGTAAAACACCACTTTCTAAAAGCCAAGTTGAAGGAAGTTTTTTATTACTGAAAAATATGTGATCAGGAGTAAATATAAAACTCTGGAACAATCATGTTACTATAAAGAAGCTCCAGACTATCCCATCCCACGGTGTCTCCATATGATACAGATCTCAAGATTTCTCTGGCAACAGCCCAAGATTTAGAATTACAGTAAAAGATATTTCGAGGGAGGTTATGTAATTTCAAGCCAAATTATGTCTGAAGTCAGAAAACTTTCTTGAGTGGATTGCATCAGAGTGCTGGGAGAAAGTTGAAGCAAAGCAGCAGGGAAAACAATTTGCCTGGAAATCCCTTCACAATCCATGATATTTCTGACTTCCCAGTTTACCAATTATGTGGATTCTGATGAGAATTAATTATGGATTTGTGATCTTTATCCAGCACATAATTCAGTCTTCCCAAGGCTTAAAGCCTTGGTGAACACTCAGAACAAGTTGGTGCAGAATATAAGCACCTCTTAGCAGATTTCCTTGGGAGGAGCAAGGGACAGTAACCCACCTGGAGCACACAAGCTTTCCCTTGTTTCACAGCCACGTTTTTCTTGGTCTGCTGAAGCCAAACCCATCCTTTGCTCTTTTAGCACAAGAGAGTCCTCCCTCAGCCTTTCACAGCATATGTTGTGATCAACTCATCAGCCTCTCTGCCCTGAAACGTCGAAGTACTGACAGGAGAGTGGCTGGAATCGTCCTCCTAAGCCATGGGCGCACCAGGACCCTGACATTCTGTAGAAGCATCTGCTGCACAGCATAACCCCCCTAGCTTTAGCCATACCTAAAGGGGCTAGATAGATATCTTATGGAATGCTGTTAAAGGTGCCACATGCATTCTTTTTAGGTGTTTATGTAAGGACAAGAGGAGATCTCCCCTTCAAAACACACACACTTAACCACAGCAGAGGCAGCAAGGCACAGTACCTGCTGCACCTTGCAGGCTATATCAATCCTTCATCATTAAAAAGATTACATGCGAGCCCAAAATGAGATCTTTTACAATAATTGCTTCTGGACAAAAATTTGATGTACAGCAATAATGCTTTACTTTGAAGTATTTCTACCAACTCTAACATATTTTTAAAAATTCTACTGTATTTATTTTATACATAAACAACACAGATTCTCTCAAAATAAAAACTGCCTACTTTATGGAAATGTCAGAAACAATGGCTATCAAAAAATAAACACATGAAATACAAAGCAGTAAGTATTGTTCCATGTATGGATATAGAAGGAAAAGGTAATTCAGTCCTGTCACAGCTAGCGCCCTGAACACCAACATTAGAATACAAAGTGAAGCTAGGCATTCTAACTTCTTTCTTGTCCAAAATGCACCTCTTCTAATGCACTAAATAATTTTCATAGTAGGCAATTAGGAAAAAAGAATTTAAAAATATTTTTAAACAATCGTACAATTTTGAAACAAGTGCTGAGGTGAAGATGCACTTCTTGTTTACATGAGAATTTCAACAGGTCATTACTAATGCATGCTGGTGATTTTCCTTCTCCTTCCAAAGTTAAAAATAAAAACCAACTATGGACATTGTCTACTTTTATCTCTAGGTTTTATTTAACATGGCTGAACAACTGACAGGTAAATCACTATCTATGAAGTAGAATGGCATAGACAGTAATGACAAGACTACAACAACACTGAATGACTGAGCACAATAAATTGTAGCCTCATGCAGTAAAATGATACTCTTTCAGCAAGGGTAAAAGGGTGAAGATAAATAAAGGAACCCCTTTATTTCTCAATTTGCAACTTCTAAAGTTAATAATAATAATAATAATAGGAAAAGCAGGTGCTGAAATTATTGCACATCATCCACAATGTTCACTGTATTTTTCTTCTGCAGAAACGTACAATATAGGACAAGAAATAAATATTGTGCTGGGCAAGATTTTTTTTTGGGTAATAAAAGTAAATAAACAATAGGAACTTCTACTTATTATCTCTGCTTCTGAATTGAATTTCAACTTTTGCCAAGCCCCGATCCTTCTCCACTACCACCAGTAAAGTGATTGTTTGGTAAGCACAAACTATGACAGCCATTACGAGAAGCACAAAACAAAGGCAGAAATGACAGAGCACAAAAATCAGAGACATTATATATAGTAAAGGAAAACATCCAGGGCAAAATTTCCCATCCCAGCGGTTATCTTTAGAGCCTCAAGGGCCTTTCCTGGCTTTTCCTCATGAATGCTCATCCAGCAGTAATGAAAGATTACTTACATGAAGTACTCCAACTGGGTCAGATCTGGGAGAAGCTGTCATAGTCCCATACCTGAACACACCCTTCACTCCATGCTTAGTTTAAATATTCATCTACAAATATAAAAGTCTACAAAGCACCTCCTGAGGCCTCTATCACTTTCTCCAATGCTCTATCATATCTAGAGAGCATACTTTTTAAAGAAGGGGGGCTGTGGACTTACTTACCTGGCATACTGGCATTCCCTTTACCAGTTGGTGCACAGAGTAAGCCACACTGCCATCAATCCCTTCTTTTAAATTGAGGATTCACAGCAAAGTACTATGATTACCTTTAAAGAGCAATGAAGCCACTAAAAATTGCACTGATATTTAACTCAGCTAAATACTGTACTACAACAAAGAAAATTATTCTAAGTGAAGCACTGTGGTTCAGGAAAGAAAATTATAATTGACATCAGTCACAAATACATGATCAGTATTTAAAACTATAACGTTGGGCAGGATACGAAATGCTTTCTCTAGCATTTCTCTATAACCTAATTTTTGCTAGTAGTCAGACTTTGGATGTGAGATAATTATCTTTTTAAACTCTAAGGTGTTACTAGCATTTTTTAAAAGTATAATGCTGAATCATACTGTGTGAAGGTCCTATGTAAGATGGACTCCTCCATGAAATAAGTAGAGATTCCTTCACACTCTGCAGTCCTACTCAAAATCAGCACTAAAGCAAATTAGATACTTACTATAATCATACAATAGATTAGATAGGGGATAGAGTTACTCTACTTTCTATTTCAACCTCTGTTTATATTAGTAGGCTGTGAATTGTTAAAATAAGCTCAGGGCTAATAAAGAAGCACCTTCATTGTCCTTTGAGTTACCAATCTTGAGTCCCTTACAAACACAAAAGTCATGTCAGACCACCACCATTACTCCAAGCCAGCAATCCTTTGAGCAACATTTGAGTAAGCACTGGTAGGTGAACAAGAAATCCACTTCACTGCTGCACATACTTGTCTTTCCTATTACGGTCTGTTCATTCCATAGGCAACACACACACCAAGCCAGGGAACAAGACATTATTTTCTCACTCATTAGATAGCCTTAAATATTTCTTAAATACAGATAAGTACTTTTGGTCTTCATAAGAGAGAACAAACTAACTAAGATATCATACATCCAGAACTGCGATGCTAATGTTAGAACACCCAATGCCACAATCAATCAGATCTTGCAGACTCTTCCGTCCATTAACAAATCTTATTAGGGAAAAGAGTGTTCCCACAGAGAAACAAGGCTCTGCCTGCAAAGATGCAACCACAGGGCAAAGACCAGACCTGTCATCTGGTGAGCACTGGCTTTCATTATAGTGCAAGAATGTTATCTCCTCTGGATAAACAAAAATGTTTCCTCTGGCTGGAATGACAAATCCCTTTGAAAATGTCAGATTACCTCATTGTAGTTTTAATTACTACTGCTAATCAGGAAGAAAAGAAAGCACAGGAAACAAATATCTTAGACTTGCGTATGTGGCACATCTAATTTTAAGAAAGGCATAACATGGTACAGCATCATAAATTAAAGAACAGCCAGAATTCTGCCTTAAGAAGTCCTCCACATAAAGGGAGCCAGAAGTTAAAATTTAACATCAAAGGAAGGAATACTATATTTTAATATTTTTTTCAATTGACATAGACATTTCCTCAACATTTCTAATTCTATCAAATTAAGCATTTCTCAGTTTTGTTTTTATATTTACAGATAAAAACTGACAAGTCACTAAGTAAGATTTATTGCTTTCTTTCCTGGACCTGACTGCCTTTCCCAGTAGGGTAAGGAATGAATATTTCAGTGCAAAAGCAGAAAACGAGAACAGAAAAATGAACAGGGACAGGCCACTTTCCTCCTCTTCAGAACACTGAATAGAAATCCTCTCAGCATAACAAATGTTGATTTGGGCTGAAAGTGATCTGCTAACAAAAAAGAACCCTCTCAGAACAACTTGTTCCAATACCTTCTTTACTGAAAGACAATCCAGGATTTTTGCTGTATTTACATTTGTTTTATTTTTACAATGAAAGACTAGAAATGCTACAAAAATTGTGGTACTCCACCTGACATAACAGAATACTTGAAATAGTGTAAGCTGAATTCTGTCACTATCTGCAATACCAAGTGATACCACACCTAATTGTCGTATTATTTGAAACCTATTTCCTGTAACACATTTTCAGTGTTTATGACAGTTGGACAAGTTACCCAGATGCTGCTGTTAATTCATCAGCAAGTGCTTTTACAATTACTGTCACCTTGACACTAACAGGTGCCAGTGAGTTGTATTTTATTCAGTTCTCACTTCCAGCTGAGTTGAAGTAATTTATGAATATTCTGTGCTAAAAGGTAAGGAGACAATTAATAACATTTCTGGAAACAAGCATTATAATGAATCACATTGCTGTGATCATCAGTGCCAACAGAAGAAGCCAAATGGTCTTCAAAGAGGACTTTCACAGCTGTACAAGTATTTTGTACATCTAGATCCACAAGTATCAAGAGTGTGTTTTGAGCATTTTCCCCAGGAAACAGACTGTTCAAGACCAATTTCCTAGCTCTGGGCCAGCCCTGGTCCTGCTGGACTTGAGCATGTGAAATGCCACACCAACACGAGCGCACCTCCAGCCCAGGACTGCACCCAGTCTCAGGTTTTCCTACCAGAATTCAGAAGAGGGGGACAGTGCATTCAAAACAAGTGGCTCCACTTGAAACTACACCTACAGTAGTCAAAGATCAGTAGAGCTGATCAACACACCTGCACACATCGACACCAGTCAGCATCACACTCTTCACCAGTCTGAGTTTTGGGAAGGCTTTCCCGTTTGCAAGCGTAACGTCAAACCCAAAGCACCTGTGCCTATCTGTACAACTCTTCACAAAGCTTTTGAAACCAGTGATTGTAGAAATATGCAAATGACTTACTGGAGAGTTTCAGGCAGCTTGTGGTATCTGTGAGCAACCACCTGCAAACTGCTAGAATAGCATGTGTCTTTTTCACAACTACAGGAAGTAACAAACATGAGTAAGTTTTTAGATTTGTACTACCCTTTCCAGAATAATCTAATATGCTGGTCACCAGCTTGTAGAAGAAAGTTCACATTAAAAACCTGATTATTGCATAAATTAGATTAGATTTTTAAAAAAAGGAAAAAAAAATCCCTTATTTTATTCAATTAGCCTTTTTTTGTTACGGTTTCACTGGCGGCAAAAAAATTAATTTTCTTTTCTAGCTGACTGCTGTACCAAAGAAGAGACATAGTACCATGAAGAGTATCCCCTCTGTGGAAAAGATTGTAGAGAACTTAATTGAATGGAAGTAACTGGATTAGTGAGAGATTTCCAGATTTCATTCAAATGCACACAGCAAAAAGCACAAGCCCCCTCAAGTTATCAGCAGTAGCTAATGTATGTAATTACTTCAGTTATTTTTTAACTAAAGAATTTCTAAGTAGATATACTGTGTTTGAGAATCTTATTTTAGAAAAGCCAGAATTAAATTGTACAAACTGTCAAAAAAGAGCGTAAGGCATAAACCGAAGAAATAATGTAATGTACAGTAAGTTTCCCATACCTTACTTGCATATTAAAACATTAAAATGAAGACAGGAATTGCTAGATAACTGCAGAATTCAAAAAATCATAAAGGAAGACTTTGTTCCTGTTATATTTGGTTATTTTCTTTTGTACTATTCATGTGTATTTAGGATTGCTTACATAGACAAAGTCCAAGAACTATTTAAGAGGAAGAACTTTTAGACCACAGGAGAAAAAGCAACTGCTCATTTATCTACTAATGTCAAAAAGCATAAGGTTTTTTAAAGCTTATGTATACTTGAACAATTAGAAGCTTAGCTACAACCCACTAGCACTGGAGAGCTTATGAACCAACCATTTAATAATATCCCTGCTGCAATAATTCAAGAAAAGGCGGTGATGAATGCAGTAAACAAACTGCAATGATTGCCTGTAATAACAAAAGGAATTTGTTACTCACAAAAGCCTTTGAGAATTCCTCACCCCAGACTCAGGGCAGCTTTAATTTTTCAAGAGGTGCGATAAGCAGCATGCACAAAGAGTAACGAGTTGGATTTACTGCACATGTACGGATTAACTGAGCGCTGGCAACTGGCTCCCGAGGTCCCAAATACAGGTAAACAAGACTCACACCTGCAAAAACTGTGCTCAAATCTTAAGACTCTGAAATACCACACCACCCCCAAATACATAAATTACGAAACAGCTCAGTGTCAGCAAATCACTGCCAAAGATTTGGGATGCCAACTTTGTGTCCTACCAGCAATAGAAAGCCTGTAAGTGCAGGTCTCCAGTCAAATAAAGCATTTGTTTCAAGCAAGGACAGATGGCAAGCTAGCAGGCATTAAAAGTGTCAGCAGCCATGATGGAGGATTGAGCCCACATCTAAGAGCTAGTGGAAGTTTTAAATCTCTGTTTTTACACAATATCCACATAAGAGGAACAGGATTTAACCTGCTCCATATGAATTAACACTATGGTATGTCCTGCTTTGAACAACAGGCACCACTTAAGAGACACCATACAACTGTAAAACTAAAGTATGAAGAGACACTAGCACTAAAAAACTCTTTCCCAAGGCCCCTCTGTCTCCAACAAAATAAGCCCTCTCCAAGCTGTGGAAGTCCAATATTCACATGTTTGGATGCTGGTGAAAGGCACTGTCAGCCCTGGAAGGAACTCGTAGACTAACACCAGGCAAGGATGTCAAGAGTACAGAATATGTCACATATTTAGTAGTGAGGTCTTCTATACTTCTATGTATTTGAAAGTATATTGGATATAAATTAAAAATACTGCATATAAAATGGAAACTCATTATATTGTGAAGTGATACAGAAAACATCTGGATGTCATCTTAAGAGGTTGGTGTTTTTCCTGATTAAGGAAACAGCTGCCTTAGTAAAATTACTCATATCCAGCAGTAACAAAGACTATCTTTTAGCTCAATTCTTCTGTTAAGCCACAAGCATCTGCTTCCTAATTTTCTTTTTATTTAATCTTGTGTACCCAGCTCAAGTGCTGTAACAACAAATTTAAATAGCTGCCTCATTTTATATCTTGCAAGCTATCATAACTAAACCAAGAACAGCACTTTGCATATGAAACTTTCCTTTCAAGAAGGTGACCATTGAGAGGTGATTTGCAACACCATCTGTATGAAAGCAGGGGGTGGGGTGGAGTAGCCTAATAAACTGCATGGGGAATCAATAATTACATCCTCAATGCAGCATAAAGTGCTTTCAGAAGATTCATTCCTAGGCTTGTAAATTTGACTGTATATTTTAATTCCAATACCATTAAGTGATTTAGAGTGACGCCTTCACTCTAAACTACACTCCTAGACCATGGTGGCAGGCACAGAAAAGGCTAAAATAATTCTGTGTACATAAAGGGAATTCTATTTTATTTTTAATGGTAACTCAGCAGCAAACGGGGAGCTGTTTGTTTCAGCCAATGTTATGTGACACTCGCAAGTTTCTTCCAGGCATTAATGGCAAGAGTTTTAAGTGATGGTTATCAATTACACAAGTATAACAATGTGAACAGGATACCAAGGGTGCCTACTTTATTTGTTCTTCCATTCATTTTTTTTCTAACTTCATTCACTCACTTTAATATTTTACTCCAACACCAGAACAACAGCTTAATGAAATTACTGTCATCAGTTTGAATCAAAACGGTCCTTGGATAAAAGGGACCAAAACTCAGGGTTTCCCATATTCTGCCACCTCCTTTGAACTGACCACCAATAAACATGAGCAGCCCACTGAGCAAACAGAACAAGTAATTACTCCATCTTTTTGCTCAAAAAGATGGTCTTCCTCAATCACTATATAGTCTTAATCTGACATCATCACAAGTATTTTAAGTCAGTTACTTTTATCATTCAGAGGCTGGTCCTCAAATGGTTAAAATTTACACTGACAGCGTCCTCAGACAAGGTAGCTGAGAGCAGGAGTTCTCCAGCCAGCTCAGGGTTTGTTCTTTCTAGAGTTAGTTCCATTGCTCTACAGCAGTTGTGCTGGGTCTGCAGCAGTACTGCAGTAGCAGTAAGGAATAAAAGCTTTCCTTTTCCCTGCTGTTTTCATGCAAAGTGTTCCAGATAGCCAAGGGCTGTGTTTTTATGAAGCTATGAGTGAAATTTCGCAGAAGGATGGCTGAGGTTGTTGGAAGAGACCTGTGTGGAGGGAGTTCTGAACGTCATCTGGTCCAACTGTGCTGCTCAAGCAGGGCCACCCAGAGCCTGTTGCCCAGGAACCTGAGCACACATAGACAGTTTTTGAATATCTCCAAGGACAAGGACTCCCCACTCTCTCTGGGCAATCACTGCAAATCACTACAGTGCCCAGTCATCCTTACAGTAAAAACGTGTTTCCTGATGTTCAAAGGGAACCTCTTGGGTTTCAGTTTCTGCTTGATGTTTAATGTAAAAGTTATATGTATATTTTGGCATTAGGACATGGACAGGGCAGGGTCGTAGTATAGGCCTAAGTGACAAGCTGTATCTTCAGCAGACACTGCAATAAGGTATTTACCAAGAGTCTTGTCTTGTTATTAGTGGTTTGATTTAGAATGAAGCAAGCAGTAAACTTGTAATAATAACAACAATAAGGACAACTAATAACTAGTGAACTACATGTAATGCAGGCTATGAAAGGATAAGCACAAGGAACAAAGTATAATGAGAATCCAAACTGACAGATTTGAAGACTGAAGTTTTAAAAACAAGCCATGATTTTAGGCACAGAATTATGGAGTTCCAGACTTTACACAGTCTTCATGAAACACAAAAAGCCTAAGGAGTTAATTTGCATTACTCTAATGTCCTTTGCCAGAGACTCTACGCTCCTCCTCATGTATAGGCAATTCCACATTCCACTGCCCATTAGTTTGATGTGTTCACGGATACAAGGAGAATAAATGAAATTAAACACTATTATTTTAGAGTGTCTTTCATACTCTTTAAACATGTATGAAATATAATGAGTATTCACTGGAAATTAGTCTTGTATATTATGGCTGTCCCACGTTTAGACAGTAGAGTGCTTCTTTTAATCCTTATAATTGGGATTGAAGTCAAGACAGGAATTTTGACATTTCGTGATCACAGATACTGGAAAAAAGTAGAATGATCACAAGTACAAAGACAGCACCAACAGTCCCTCTGTTAGATCTACAGCACGGATCACTTACGAACAAGCCATTGGATCACTACTTCTATCTCACTTGTATAGATATATGTGGGACAGAAATCAACTGTTTTAGCTGTTTCAGCCCTCAGGTTTCAGTGGATGCCCAGATTACAAATAAACTTGTTTTGGTAAATTCCATTAAAAACAATGGGATTGAGAACGTGCCATTTGGGTAAGTGCAGCTTGGATTTGCAACCATGTGAACAGCTGAGCCTGACCCCATGACAGGTGAGTTTGGTAACACCAGTGGAGGAATGCACGTTCTGCTAAGGAATAAATAAGTTACCCTTTGTCTCCTTGAAAAGGAAAGAAGCCCAGAAGTTTCTCTCCTTAATTTGCCTAAAAGACACCTCATAGGACCTTAGGGACATCACATCAAATGTAAAGATAGCCAATTGGACAGAAGCCAAAAGATCCCGTCTAAGTAATTCCCTAGAAAAAGAAGAGAACAAAGGAAGCAATTGATTTTGTGAAATGTTTCTAACAGGGAAAGGAACTTCCTACCCTAGCTCGGCGTTTTATCTCCTAAGAGATTTGTTATTTTGCTCTTTATTAAAACTTTTATGTTTCTAACACTATCACAGAAGTCATCCTGCTGTTTTTTAAGCCATCTAAAGTAGATGAGCGATTTTGGGTGTGTTACATATCTCTTAGAGCTCATTCCACCTGGCTGGAAGAGATACATGTAACACACCAGCAGTTGCATTGACGCATTCTTAAGTTATTATTTTTCAAGGGGAGGAACAGGTTAAAATTGAGCTTACTCTGCAGGTTCCTTTCCCTGCAACACCTCTGACACACCATCTAGATGCCTTTTTATATAAGTAATGTAACAATAAAAATCTTCCTCTATACAACAGGACAAAAAGATGATGGTTTCCTAACTCAGTGCTTTCTTTCTTATTACTGAGATTTCTCTGACAGACAATAGTCTTTGAATTGTCTGATGAATAATGGACAGGATCAAAATGAGCCTGAATAAAGTGCTTGTATATTTTCCTTAAATTAAATATAAGAGAGGTGAACTCTTGTAGTTCTTTTCATGTAAGCCAAACAGGAGGCTTCAAGAGAGAACTATGATTTAAGAAGCTGCTTTTATGTTGTAAGTTAAATCATCAGGCAGACTAATTCAATTCCTTTCTGTTTACTGTAAGACTATTTCTCTTACTGGACAACTCATAAAACTAAACTGACTAAAATAAAGGAATTTCCAATTCTTAAAGATTCAGGAACGAGTCCTCTGACTGAGCAGCAGAGCTGTCAGCACGTCAAATTTATGAGCAATTCAATTGCTTCTCTGAATTTCCTGCAGTTAAAACTTTTTTACATTTTCTGAGCTAAACCTCAAAACCATTCCTGTAATTAAACAGCCATAAATTGTACTCTCTAAAGATTAACACTGTTTTTGAATGCAGCACGTATTTGAAGGAAACAACGGTTGGAAGTATTCATAAAGACTTCAAGTATGCCTATTAGCATGTGTACATTGCTTTCCACGCCCCCACTTGAAGCAAGAGGAAAAAAAAAAAGGCATGACAACCATGTAAACTCTCTCAATTTTTAAAAAAACCTCATTACATGGCTGTAGTGTTATATTTTATTCTTTAACTGAACACTACACATAGCCACTTCTAGAGAAAAGGCCTTTCAGGCTTCACTAAATTATTTCTATATTTAATAGCATGTAAGTTAAAACATTAGAGTACCTTAACTGTAATTTCAAGTCAGAACTAGATAGAAAAAAAGTCTTCAAAGTATGATTTAGAAAAAGGGCATCTTAGTCACCAGCTCCACTCATCAATTCTATTACCAACTGTCACAGTCTATCAAGAAAAAAAATATGGCTGAGTAAGTCCTTCTCGTTATCTCAGTAAATCTTTACTTTTGACCTTGGGTCAGTTAATAACCATATTAAGTTGAGAGACCCTTCAAGCAAATTAGAAAAGCCGATTGCATTTAACACTGAACTAATTCTGCTCAGGCGTGCTCAGAACCACCACTGTAGTTTCCTGCAGCAGTGTGGCAATGATGGCCCAAAGCATTACAGCAGTTGCAAATCTTGCCTGGAATCAGGAAGATTATTTATTCTTCCTTCTAGAATATAAATGGAAATAAAAGCAACTCTGGAAAGAAAAGGCTGAGCACAAACTGAATCATGTTTGTAAGAGATACCCTGCAAGCAACAAATACTGATGAGAAGGTTTCAGTTATTCACTAGTTTTGCATGATAAAAGGAAAAAGATTGAAATTGTCTGTATACTATGAATAGTGTTTTTAAGAGCAAGTTGGGGAAAATAGCATCCATTAAGAAACAGCATTGTAAGCTGCTGACTTTGTTCTGCAGCTGTTAGTTTGAAGAAAATAACAAAAAAAGAGTTTTTGAAGAGAAATGGAAGGGAGTGAAGTTCATAGCATATCCTTTTCACATGATGATCCTTAGGATCTATTGGGCTGTAAAATCATCTAGTCAGCTTGCAAAAATTAAGGACAACTTGGCCCCCAAGGGACAATACAACTACAAAGCAGTAACAGGACTGAACCAGCTTCCAAGAACAGCTAGTATGGTTATTTTGCTTAGCCTGCAAAAGCAGACGATTGCCTGAAGACTGAAGAAAAGAAACAAACAGAACACATCTAGCTCTTCAGATGAACTAGTTACAGAGTATTTCTGGTAGTTCAATGCATTTGAAACATCAGAAACAACAGAACTGGCCCTTTATGCCAGAAAGAAGACAGCTCTTTGTTAATTGAAGGTTGACTCTACTCCAGCAACACTGCTCCTGGAGTGATTGTCCTTGTTTGCTTTAGAGTTATGTCAGTTTACATAAGACTTGGATGTTAAAACAAGCTTTTGAGCCTCCATGTAGCTGAATGACAAGAGCCCACTCATACTGTACTGTTCTAATTAGCAACTATTTGAAGGAGTTCATCAGGGTTGGGTGGGTTAATGTAAGCAATTAAAGGTGTTGAGTAAAGAATATCAGAGCTAAACACATAAAATCCAAATTCTTCAGATTATTTTACCATCTCCTGACCTCTCTTGTATCTTTTGCATTACTAGGAAATTAAACAGTCAGATGGCTGACCAGCTAACACCTATGGGAATACAAAAGCTTGTATGCGCGTTGACAAAAGACGTGCAATGTAAACAATGAGCGAAGAAACTGAATCTGCTGTTTAACTACATCCTAAATGATTTTTTTCTTGAGGAAATCAAGCAAGATTTGTATGACACACTGGCACTACATACCACTCCTCCTTTTCAGCTTTCAAATCTTCATGTTCATTCTCTTCTCATTTTCTGGCTTAAGAAAAGTTTGCAGTTTGCCCAATTCTGTGCACTTAGCCCTGGGCAAAATGAGCCCTTACATTTACTGATTGGAGGAAAATAAAGATTTGTTTTTCAAATGTTTCATGACAGCTCTGTTTAGGAGCAATCACCTGCCAAAACCACAAAACCCCATTGGCATCTATCATGCTGGAAGTGGCACAGGATTTTTTTATGTGCACATCTTTTCCAAATTCCTTCTCAATCATTTGCACATAGGGTGGAAATACAGTCTGAGTACGGCAGAGGCAAGCTTTTGGCACAGATGATACAGCAACTGGACTAATTTATCAACCACAACATTTACCAACATTATTCAACTGTTGCATTTTTACAAACAAATGGCAAACAAAGCATGCGGCTTCCTGCAGTTTTTGAAAGGTGTGGGAGAAACCTCCCTACTCATCTTATAAATCTTTCAGATTTCTGTTGCCTGAAAATAACAAACAATTGATCCTGCCAAAAAAAAAAAAAAAATCCACAGGACAATTAGCATTCACCATAAATTGATCCCAAGAGTTGGTGCTAACTTAAAGCAAATGAACCTTGTTTGTATCTGTCTCATCTGCTGAGCAAGATGTGCTGCAAGTGCAAGGGAGACTTTTAAAAGAGTGTCTGTTTCTCCTGCAGCAAGGATGCCATTACCTCTACCTATTGCTGGAGACATGAAGAGCATGCAAGAGCAGCAATGATGTCTGCCTGTTTCTGATTTCAGGCATTCAATCTTCTCAATAATCTTCAGTTAGCTTGAAGCAGCAGAATTGGTGGGTGGTACAAAGTGGTGTTTTGTAATGAATTTCTAATCTGATCCTTTAAAGAGCTAATTGGATAAGAAACTTCCCAAATTGCATCATACATTTCTGTTCACTCAAATTGTATTTGTAATATTAAGAATATGCCCACATATTTTTTACTAGAAGTAATTTAAATTTTTGAAAAGAGATATGAAGATAGAAGGATTCTTTGCTAAAGTCAGCTTTGGGAATCTGATGGAATGTCTTCATAGCTGCCAACAGAATCAAAAATGTGGTAGTCTTCTACTGGATGGTTTATGCTTTTATCTTCTCTAAGCTAATAAGAGAAGGATGTTATCACCTACTTAACTCCCAACTTAATGAAAAATAACCTCAGACTCAGTCTATGGAGACAAAGCACAAAATGGAATCTCCCATACACTAGTTATACATTGTGAAATATTTAGATGAAGAAATGAAGAGTTACTCCACACCCAGAGCAAAATAATATTTTCATATGTACCTTTTTTTTGGTAAAAAATCAGTACAATGATTCAATGACATCTATTATTATCACCTAATTGAACTTTGATACCACATCCACAGAGAGAATATACTTCCCAAATATTTTACATAGCTCAGAATTTAAGCAGTATAAATTAATGCTGATCTATTCTCACTGTCAGCACCGAGATATTTTTTGTTGCTTTCATTTGCAGAAAGAATTAAAATTCTCCGCTGTAGAATTACACATAAGGATTGTTATTTAGACATGAATAGTATATTTGCAACAATCTAAATGCTGCTTGCAAATGGCTCCACAGAACCCTGTATCTAACCATATGTTGTACATTTTCTATTAAATCTGCAGAGCAACTCCACCACCTCTTCAGGCAGCATGTTTCTACCCTCCTTCTACTCTTCTTTATTATGCAACCTCATTTTGTGCTGTAAAGTGACAGAACTGGAAACAGAGATAAATAAAAGAGAGCAATATTTTGGAAGCAACTTCTTTGCAGGTGCCTGGTCATTCTGGACAGATTGCTAATAGCATGTAATTTCTTCTGTACAGTATATCAACCCACATGCAAAGAATTCTTCTTTAGGGTCTATCTAGAGCTGCTGCTCAAAGGGAAAGCACTCACACTACTATTTCTGACAGACATTCTCTCTCCAACTGTTCTGTAGAACCAGAATGAAGTGAAACTGCAGGAACTAGCTGAAAGCCAAATCCTCAGAAGAAACAAACAGCTCCCTCTCAGCTGCTTGAATTCTACTTAATAACATAGCTCATGAGCTTGTGTCAAATATACCAGCTGTTACAATCACAATCCAGTATTTCTTAGGTCTCATTATAATCCATTCTCCTTTCTAGCAATTTACCATCAGCCTACAGTAGTGAGGAGGTGAGCAGGGATTTTAGTTAAAATTAATGTAATGAGCAATGAACTTTTTGGTTATTTCTCAACTCAACATATGAATGCAAAAACACATCAAATAAGTTTACCATGGAACAAAGCAAATTTTTTTGTTGTTGGGAGAAAACTCCCCAGACAAACCCTTTTCTTCTACGCAAATGGGAAACCACTAAAAGTGAAGAACATAAGTTATGTACAGGATGAAGTTCTAAACTGATGTTTCTCAGACCAAAATCTGGGCTCTGATTCCTGGTTTCATAGCAGGCTTAGTTATAGCAGCTGTAGCAGGCTGTCACCACAGCTTCTCAATCTCCTGCTGTGGATATTCACACTGATAGACAAAATGATGACAGACAAACAGAAGCAAAACATACCCACTGCTGGACTCCAGCAGACAGCAATTCACTGAATTAAGGCAAGTTGCCACTATTCCCACTTTACATTAGCAGAGCAGCCTGAGGGCCCTCATTCTGAGGCACAAAAACTGTTGGTGATGGCAGCTGACTGTGTGCCTGGTGGTGGTGCCTGATTGCGGTACAGGGGCAGAGTCTCCATCAGGCTGCAGGTACTCAGACCCCAGAAGCAGTTCCCTGTCAATGTATATGTGGGTGGTATCAGTAAACCCACAGCAGAGAGGGAAGAGAAAGAAAACCTAGAAGCAGCATCTTAATCAAGTGCAAGACTGGAAATCCACATCTCTGTTACCATTCTTCCAATTTTCTTCAGAATTAAGTGTAGGGCCAGCTTGAGCAGCACAGTTGCACAGTGCAGCTGAGCAAGTAGCACTGGGAGAAAGGGGACAGAAGTGTTAGAAATGAGAAAACTTTTGGAGTAAAGGGAACCTCTTTGAGAGAGATGGGTTTCATGAACAGTGACAGTGTAATTGCACTGCAGGAACTTAAGAGACAGAACTAGAAGACTGAAGGGCAGTCTGCTTGCAACAGAGGAACAGTCTACATAAAAGAAAATCTTAGGAGTCAAGGTTATCTCCAGAATGTGAATCCATAGGGATTCTGTAGTACATTTTGATGCAGCTAGCACAGAAAGTGAACAGCATTAGATTTATTAAAGGTGGAGAAGAGGCTGAAATAGTAATGGAGATTACAGACTGTGATTGTGGGAAACAGAGATTTTAAATCCTTCTCTGTCCCCAACTAGGCTGTTAAGTTTTACATCAGAGCTGATAATAAACCTTGATTTTATACACTGTAATGACAGCTTTCTGCAGAAATTCAGAGTCTATAGGAGAAAAAGTAGCTCTTAACTTAGTTTGTATGTCAAACAGGGGCCACATGCCCCAATTCAACACATTGTTTTAAATAAAAGGTTCACTCTGGTAATGTTTAAGTTTGGAAAGAGAATCAAGATGTCCAGCTGAAATGAACTTAGAAAGAAAGAGCCACAAGGTTAAATTGCTTGGAAATGATTTGGAGAACAAAAGGTGAGGTTCAGAGTCCAAAAATTCTCAAATCAAAAGGTTCAGATGACTTTTACCTTCTTTTGGTTTGACTGCAAATAAGGTAATTAAAAGTAAAACTATATTGAGTCCAAGTAAGGAATACAGAAACTGATAATGATTGACAAGTTAAATGAAAACTCTTAAGTCAGGCTAAATGTAATTTTTGAAGAACAAGTGTTTAAAGTTAAAAAAAAAAAAAAGAGAAATATGAGGCCTGCTAGAGAGCCAGGAGAAACAATAGGAGATGCCTGTTTAAAAGAGCATAGTGCATGAACCAAAGCCATTGCCAAAAATATAAACTTGCCCCTGTGTTTAGTCTTGAAGAGCCTAGGCATGTTCCCATGCAAGAAGGTTCTTCAAAGAATAAGCCTAATGGACTGTTGCAATATTGAGGCTGGACGAGAAGATTTCTTGAGGTCACTTCCAAGTTGAATGGCTCGAGAATTCAATGAAATACCAAGTTAAAAAATCATAAATCTATAAAAATGAAAGAGAGCATAAACATAATTTCAGAGCTCTACAGGAACTAAAACATGACACCACTGAAACACTGATGTGTTGCTTAAAAGTGGCAGCAGATGGATGGTAGGTGGGAAACAGGACCCAAATCTGAAAAGAGGGCTGTAGAAAGCTACAGGCAATTGAAGTCTTCTAGTCTGTACCACACAGGGAATTTTACTGCCAGTCTGTGAAGATCATTAAGGAGGAGTTAAGTGGCATTGACAGAGAAGTGATCAAGCTGATACAGTATGCCTGGAGTTTCAAACAGCATTGGAAATCAAGCTTCCAAGGCATAAAAGGAAAAGTCCTCTTGTTAACTAGTGTCAAGTTAAGTGAGAGGAAGCAGGAGATAAAACATGCGGTCAGTGCTCACACTTGGTGAGCTCAGATCCCCAAGACACATACACTGGAACTTAATCACAATTTGCAGAAAAGGCCAATACCTTTGTATAGGTGACAAAAACTTAATTCTCCTACCATTCAAGACTGCTAAATGAAAGAATTTTTTTTTGTATTAATGGAATTTAAATATTCTCTCTGAAGAGACACCTCTACAAGAGAGGGAGAGACAGAAAGAATAGCTACAGCTAAATTCTGCAGAATGTCTCAGTACTATATGAAGTTGGCAATCTTCTGCGGTCAGCCTGGCAAAGGCAGTTGTAGATCAATAGCATCTGCATCATTATTTCATGCCTGCTCCTCATTAGTAAGATAGCACGACAATCACTGAGGGTTAGTGGTTTGCAGTGAGCAATGATCAGGTCTGTCTGAAGTCAGACAGGAAGCCAAGATCATCAAGTGAGGTTGAACAGTGGCACTGTAACTCCAACTCTAAATGCAGATATAAAAGAATTAAGTATCTCATAACATTTTCCCCACTTTTTTTTTTAACCTCTAATTAACAACTGTTAGAGAGTAACAGATGAAACTCTAAGTCCAACACCTATTGTCATAAAGAACAGCTTGGATTTCTTTCTTTGGGTTTTTTTTGGTGTTTTATTTTTTTTTTTTTTTTTTTTTTTTTTTTTTTTTTTTTTTTTTTTTTTTTTTTTTTTTTTTTTTTTTTTTTTTTTTTTTTTTGGTTTTTTTTTTTTTTGGTTTTTTTTTTTTAATTTGTTTGTTTTGGTTTGTTTTTGTTATTCCTTCACCCTGATCAAAATAAATTAGTGTTCCTTCAAACAGGTTATCCTGCCACAGTAAAAAAAGTACAAATCTGTTACATTTCTGTTTCGTGCCATGGAGAAGAATGGCAATATGAGCATATTATGCAGGAAGAACAGCTGCTGCATCCAAAATGTTTTAATTCTGAGAAAAAAAAAAAGAGCTCCTTATCCCATTCAGAAAACAGAAAAGCTTCAAGGGAATCTGGGAAATTACCAGCTGAATCTGAAACTCATGTGCTCCTTATTCACTTCAGAGCGTTTTTGGTTAACTTTTTTGCTGCTCATAAAAACAACAAGTTAAAAGCTCCTTCTATTTCTGCCTATGCAATGTATTCCCTGACTGTGGAACCAAACTTCAAGTAAAACAGTCAGGGGACTGTTTTACTTGAAGGTTGGCTCCACAGTCAGGAACCAACTGCTGAGCTATTACTTAGCTTTAGCAGTGCCTTTTAGAGCCAGTTATGAGTAAATCAGAAGACCTAGAGAACGTACCAACCTGACTGGACTAAGTGCAGGGCCATACATTTACCATGGCTTTCAGCACCAGTATCACAGCTATTCCCAGCAGTGAAAATTACAGTGCTCAGAAGTAATGTTTGTCAACTCCATGAATTCCAAGAAAGATCTTAGTTGCTGTTAGAGGGTTCCTAACAGCAGGGGAGGTGTTGTCCTCCTCCAAAAGTTAATGAATTATCTCCTTACATGACTACATTTGGAAGTGCAAATATCTGGGTCTGCAGAACAGAGGACCTTGCTGCATGCAATACCCCTGACTCTTGCTATACCAGAATTTAACATCACACTAGTAAGTACAGCAAGGCAGTTGTAAACCAAATGTCTCCCTTACATTTTATTTTTCATTTCAAAACCAAAAAATTACTTAAATGAGGAATCTTCTAAGACTGTAAAACATGTCTTGTACTTAATCAAGGTTTAATTTGAACAAAATGATCAAGAAAGTTTGAAAAAAAAATATCTGTACCAGTCCTGTGGGATAAATCTATCATATTACAGTTTTCTAAAGATACTTTCATACAAACAAAAAAAATTTCAATACTAGCAGTGCTTTTAAGGAGCCAGGCTTATTTTTAATAATCCTTTACAGTCAGTGACTTATGGAAAAAATACCAAGAAAAGCATTCACATGCAATATTATTATTAGGACTTAAAACCCAAAAGAAACCAAAAAATAACCAACAACAACAGCAAAAAAGAGCAGCACTTAAACAGTTATTTTAAAATCAAGTTTTCTGATATTTGTAGCTATTTTACAAATGAAGTTGATATTTGACTGAGACTCTTTTTGGCTTGGGTTTAGACAGATACCACAGTGGGGAGAAAAAAAGCATATGACATTTCTAGCACTTTTAAGTATTTCATATTAATTCTAGTAAGGTAGAAATTGTAGGAAGGTTAACAGAAAGCATCTCATGGCTCTGTTTGGAAGCGAGCAGTACATATAGTTATCAAGGGGTAAAGTATTCAATTTGTTCATTTTTAGAATGATTCACACTGGTGACTTTATCTAAATGAACTATTATGTGAGTAGGATGTTTTAGGAACTACTCAGTATGATAGCATATTCTTTAATCGTGATTAGTTAGACTTACAAATGATTATGGAACATACAATGTGTTGCAGCTTTGGATCATTACCCATGGAAATGTAATTCGGAAGCACAAACAATAATTATTTCCATCACTCCTTCTACCGAAACATAGCTTTCTTTAATTAGAATACTGGTAAGTGAGCACAGCAAATATAAGATGTTTTAATAGTTAATCTGATAAAGAATTAATTGAGCTTTTAACTGAGGAAGTTTAATCCTTCAAACAGTGTGCATACAGACTGTGCTACCTTTTCAGGAACACCCACTAATGTAGTGGACTAACAGATTATTAAAGATATACTTTCTATGGTGACAGCCAGCCTCTGGGGCCCTCAGGCCTTTCCACACCTCTCAGCAGCAGCAGGGAAGAGACCCACATAATATGGGAGAACCTCACCCTGCTGCATCCCATTCTGTCCATTGGCAGAGGTTGGCTACTGCCACAGCATCTTGGGATTTAGGAGACAAATCGTGAAGTTTCCCCAAATCTGATGAAGGCAGAGCATGCTGAATTGCACTCTCTAAGCCACCAGAACAACTGTTTAGGGACATCATTCTGTCTTAGACTGCAGATGCCTAACAGAGAGTGTGAGAACTAGCGGCAAGCACGGACCATGCCCTTCCTGGCCTGCAAGAGCTTGGCATCCTCCTTAATAATAAACCTCTTCTCCGTATGTAAGAGCCCATTTTACTTTCATTACTGAGACCATCAATTTTAGAATGGGCACTAGCATCCTTTATCACCGATGTTCCATTGCAAGGAATTCCATTTAATTATCCGTTGTGTGAAACACTTTCTTTTGCTTCAGATGTCTCCTCATTTTCATTTGTGCAAGAGCTTTACTGGAACACGAGTGCTGCTTTCAATCTAGCTGGAGAGGTGGTGGTAAAACTGCCTCTCTGAGGATGAAGGAATGGTTGAGAAGCAATGACTAGGTGTTATTTAGGAGAAACTATACATGCTGATTGAAAGTGAGACTGCATATTAACAGACACAGGACACAAACCAGCAACATACACATGAAATCACCAGCACTGACGACAAAGGATTAAAGCATTTCTTGGCAGACAAACTGCCACTTGACGTAAAGGCCCACGAGCATTCATCTACCAGCTCGTCTGCCATCCTCTGCTTCTGTCAGGACTGGTTAATTAAAGTGTACCAATAGGTTATGCTAGCAAAGCCCACACCTGTTTCCCAAGTAGCTCTCCAGTGAAAAGAGAAGAAACATAAGTAAAACACTATCTAGCAAAGATCCAGAAGCCAGCTCCCAAGCACCTCTCAATTTTTTTCATTACTGTTAAGTGTCTGATTGCATTTTTTCTCCCCCAAAATTAAAAGACAATTCAAATAATAAAACCTGTGCATTTTAAGACATGAATGTCTTTTCCATGCCATCTACACTCAGCACAGGTCCATGTGAAATAAGCAGGTTAAGTCTAGTTAAGACATAAAAGCATCAGAGGAACATTGTCTCCTCATAACTGCTTTGTCAGGTACATGACCCAGCAGTACCTGCTAAAACAGCTTTAACATAATGATAAATTTTAACAAAAAATAATCACGCACAGCCATAGAATTTAAGTAATTTAAAGTGACAGGTTCAAAACAGAGCTCTACCTAGTATTTGGGAAATTTACTTATGAAAAAATTAACTTCCTTGGGTTTGTGGAGTTTCCACCAGTAATTGCTTTGGATTTAAGGAACAATAAATTCAACTTATGGTTAAAGAGTACTAACTTGCGTAATCCTGCAACAAAATACTACTATAATCCAGAGACAGAAACAAGAATTTAAACTAGAAAGATTAAAGACTTTTCAACTGCCAAGCTAAAACGTGAAAATATCACAATACGTGTCATTTAAATTGATATCTGTGACTCTTTTGGCCTTCAAAAATATTACACAAGTAATTGCATTTAGACAAAGCTCTAAGATGAAACTGCATCTTCATTCTCTCCAGAAACCATGACAGGTAATAGCGATTAATGGGTTATTAATGCTTTAAAGACATTCATATGTATAGGTTTACAGTTGCCTTTTCTTTCTTAACATGTCTTCTCCATATGAGTTGAAGCCTCAGGTAGACAAACAGAAAGTAAGAGTTTAAACGAGTTCAAGGGTACACTTGAAACCCATTTGGGAAGCAGGAACCTGGTGCACCAAACCTACCACTACCATAGAGTAGGAACTCCATAATTACACACCCTATCATGAAGCCCAGTAAGATGTACTGGCTGTGATTCCCACCCAGGAAAAAATGCAAAATATCATTTAACATTTAAATGAAGTAATAGCTTTAGGACTTATAGAAAGCAGCAGCAATAGAAGCAAGAAGACCCATTGGACTGTACAAGCCATTTTCAAAGTTTTAAACAATGGATAAATGAAATTATTTAATTTGGATAAATAAAATTATTAAAAGTAAATTTAATGATTTATCTAGATGATGATATGTCAGATAAACCATCTTACTTCTTCTCCTGAAAGATAGTAAGCTGAAAGTAGTCCACCGACGAAACGAATGTTGACTTCAAATACGGAAATTTCAGCATTCTGTTGAAATAAACATAAATTTATTTCTATAGAAGTTTATTTTTACATATATATATACATACACACACACATACAGGTTTTAAGGCACAACAACTGTAAATAGCAAAACACAGAAGATGTAGGGAAGGCCAACATAAGAATTTAAAGCATTTCTTTCTCTTCCTCACTTTAACAAAATATCCTCAGCCTGCTCAACTTTTCATCTCTTCTGTTGGGCTATAAGGCTTTCTATAAATCCACATATCTAAGTACTTATCATTCCTTTCAGATGATTCAGCATTTGCCCAAAAAGTGCTCTTGGATCACATGTCCCACACTACCTCCCCTCACACCATCTCAGACAGAGCAGAATTGATCAAAATGTCCTATCAAATGTTTTCCTACTTCAGTCTAAATGCAGCTTACTGCAAAATAGAAGGTAACACTAGAATGAGTTAATTACATGCTCATAAAAAAATGTAATCATTATGTGTATTCACAAGGAAGATGATCTTTCGCTATTACAGTGATAGCCCTTTCCAAGCTGGTGTGGATTAATTTTTTACCAGTGATAAAGACTTGGTCCAGCCAGTATCTATCTCAAAACTCAAAGCACATTCTTCCCTGCCTTTTGAAATTCGAGCATAAATGAGGAATCTGAGTCTCACATGCTTTTGTTCTTTATTAAGGCAATTCCAATTGTACCCCAACACATAACATTGAATCCACTCAAGGCATTCAGTTAAAAAGTTGATCTAGTGAAGTTTCTTAATTTTTGCCTTTTTATGCAATACTACTTTCTATATTTCTGTATTTCTGCAGAAAAAGGTACCCAACAGCATCCCAACATTTTGGGCACATAAAAAAGACGTTTGACTTTCACATGTTCTGGGTTGCTCTTGCTTCTACTGAGTCACTTTTCCATTTTCTATTTGCCAACGTACACTATAGCTATATTTAATATAAATCAATGCATGGTGGAGCTGATGGATTTTCTTCTGAAAGGCTTGCAGGCTTTTTTCATTCAGCTAGGTTTTGTGCTTTTCCAGTTTAAGCATTCAGATGTCAGTTTACGTAGGAGGGAAGAAGTTGCTCCCTGTTTTCTATGGATTTTGAATTGTAGCAAACTGGCTTTACGGAAAAAACAAACAAACAAACAAACCAGCACCAGGCTACTTAATAGAAATATTACTTCATGTTTTTCAGTTTCCAAGGCGCTCTGATTAAGAAAAGGTACCTAGACACATTGCAGAGCTGGTGAGTTTTTTGTAAATTCTAAAGGTACAGGCTTCAAAACACACTCTCAGACTTGCTACAATGCTCGTTGGTTTATGCTCAGGAATTTAACTTTTCTCCTCTAAAATGTATTCTGCACTTCCCCCTCTAAAAAGAGGATATAATTTCCATTCAGAATTACTCTGATTAATATATAATTAATATTGTATATATGTGTGTGCCTGTATAATTTTTTAATACATGTGAGGACAATACAAAAGGGCTGACAAAATAAAGCCATCACGCACATCTGACTCTTGAAAACTCAGACTGGCATCATGGATTAAGACTGCAAAATTATCTTGCTGTCTTGCAGTGTTCAGAACACAACACTCTTACAAGTTTATTTTGAGTATTCTAGAAATCTGCAGTTTCTCATCTGTCACGGCTCTCCCCCACTGATCCTCTCCTAGTCTTTCTAAGAGAAACAACAAAATTTAATTTCTGCATCTTAATTTCTGTTTCCAAAATGCCTTTTTTTCAAAATCTGTTATTTCTCTTTCCAAGTATTCAGTCATTGTCTCACTGAATGCAGCAATAAGGCAAATGGAAACAGGTATTCCCCTCAACTTCAACATTCCTGTGCAGGCTTTTTTATTATGCCATGATCCATGTTAAACCTAGGGAGAAGGATATGAAAACATTTAAATTCTCTAGAAATCTGAACTAACTAGATGATGCATCTGTTTGCCTGGTAAGCAGGCTACCTGTGTAGGAACTACAGTATATGTAAATTAAATACAGAAGTCTACCTTAAAATTCAACATATCATACAGCTAGTAGAGAACTGATTTGACTAAAGAAAGGCTGATCTGACCTGATCTGATTAAATAAAGGATGATCAAATGAGTGAAAGGGGTGGGTTCTCTTCCGTGGAGATTGAGCTAGCTGAAACTCCTATGAATAGTATGAGAATATGAACATGTGAAACTTCAGAAGTTCAGGTTCTTTCCATTTCAATCCTGAGCCTTAGCACATGTCAGGTACCTTTCTTTGATGTGGGAAGGTTGAAGCTGTAAAGAGGTAGGTGTCAGAGGAGGAAATGAGTTAATCAGATATCCCAGACACTTGTCTTTTCTTTGAGAACTGAATTAAATTACTTTTTGATTTTCAATTGCTTGAAGTAAATTGAGTGGTGTATGACCAGACTATTTTGTCTCCAGAACTTTACATTTTGCCTTTCTGGATTTAAATACAACCACTTAACTCACAAAACCATTGCCATCTTTCAAGGAATGCAAAGGCCCTTTAAGGAAGGCTCAGTATGTGTGCACTGACATCTACTTCTGGAAATCAGTTACAGACAAGAAGACTACTTGGAAGTAACGCGAATAAAGGTTTTACTGTTGAGCCACAAAGATTAGTTGCACTGTAGTACTGAACATGTGTTGCAGGGGTGATCTTTCAGAACACTTCTTGAAGGCAGCCACTGTTCTAATGTTACCAGATTCCCAGTAGGTCACTTGAACCTCTGAACCTTCATTTGAAATACTTGCCTCTTACCAAAATCTTTATGCAAGCCAGTGAAGCAGACAAATACTGAAACAGCCATTTCATTAATGGTAGATTTGAAAGCTGTATGCCTGACAGTTACTCTCAAACTCATTGTACCAGGTTAATATTATTCTCAGCACACAAATAACAGTAAGTGGCAAAACAATTAAAGTTTTATAATTTCTTGTCAAGAAAACATCTCTACATGGAAAGTTTGTGTGAAGAAGTAGTCTGTTAAGAAAAATGAACTTGTCCTAAAAGTAGATTATTTCTGCTACACCAACTTTACCCTTTTTCCTGGTTTGATTTTTAAAATTTTTGTATGATATGACACATTGAAGATGCCACACCCTGATCATTACCCTCTTTTCATATATTTAATCATCCACATACAGTTTGCACATGTAAGTCTGTATATTTCTACTCAGCAGTCAAATTCTTAGTAAGCAATATTATTTTTTATTTTGCTCTCAGATCAAGCTGTATATGAATACCTTATGATCCATTTAACAGTACCAAAATATATCAGAAAAACTTTCAGCTGAATTTCCCAAAATTTCTACTTCACCATCTGTAGAGGTGAGAATTATTTTTTAATTTAAATTTAGCCTTCTCCTTCAAAAAGTTATTGTATCACTTACATAGCAAGTCTGAGATGTGGTTAAATTAATTCCATTACTTTTAATGGAAATTCTGTAAGGCAAAGTGACTGGACATGTATATTTCAAGATGACTAAGATGTTCCCTTTTTAAGGTACCAAGTGTAAAAACCAGCTCTGAACAACTGGATAATATAATATCCCATTTTATGGTCTTTACATTAGTAGCCCACATAGACTGTGCTCTGTATGAGACTATCTGAAACACCTTTGTTAGTGCACATCTCATTTGTGCTAACATCTAAACATCAGTGTGATCTGATATTTGCAGGCCTCCCTTTTAGAAAGGATTCTGAAAGTCTGTAGGTACTTGGAAAAGAGTTATGTGTATTGGGAATAACATAGTTTTGGCTTAATTCCAGGGCTTTTATGTTAATTGCTGAATGCGAGTAATGTGGTCTTTGATCTTATATTTATTCAATAATTTATTGAATATTGAACATTTATGGTTCACTATTTGAACCATAAATGGAATAGTCCAAGTAGTATACAAGATCCAGAGAAACTGTGACTTCTGATCACTGTACTTGGGAAAATACAGAAAACAAAAAGCAACGTATGAATCCAATATATGGTGCTAGAGCAAAGCTGTGACAAGTTTCAGGAATTTCATCTGGTTTCCTTGATTAGCTTCTAAAGATGAAATTATTTGACTTAGACATACAACATCCTTTACATTGCTGGCTAGACACATAACACCAAAGTTATGCTAAAATTGCTTTTTAAGTAGAAGAAAACCCATAGTTCAGAAACACTCAAGATGCTGGAGAAAATTACAGATATAACTAGAAAATACTAACTATAATACTAGTTAGTATTATACTAACTCCTTTTAAAGAAAGGGAGAGTGACAATGCCTTAGCAAGACCCGTCTTCAAAAAGCAACAAATATAACCAAATGGGGAGGTGGCAGGCAGAATAAAGTGCCAAGACTTACATTAGTTAGCCTGTGTTGCTCTGCATTTCTATTTTATTTGCAAATCTATGACAGGGCCAATTTGATCTCAGCTGCATCTCACCACTCGACTTCCCTCACCCTTCCATAAACCAGAGGATTAAGACTACAACTGGCAAACTACTAAGACTTCAAACAGCTGTTACATTGAATTTAATATTGAAAACATTGTTCAGACAACAAACTACTGGCAACTGGGCCCTCCTGAAGGCCTTTCCCTATTGAACTCCTCCAGCTTCCCAAAAATCAGTATTCATATCCTTCTGGATCATCTCCTTAATGCATCTCATTCCTGATAATCTTCCTCTCCACATTCACAGACCAAGGCCAAAATTATTTCCATCTGTATTTTCTCATGGGAAGTCACCATCCCTTATAAACACAACATTTGAAACACAATACTGTTTTATTTATCCAGTGTTAGATTCCACTTGGCACTCACCAGCAGCACTGGTTACATGGTTTTGCCGTTCAAAATTCAGCTGGAGAAAATACTGTGTACTCTTTACACAGATTAATGTATTCCCAATGAACAAGTCACCTTAATTTATATTTGATAAAGAGCTTACTCTTTTAGTTTTTATAAGGATAACAAAAAATAACTCCATGAATCCCAACATATAATTAGTTTCAGTCTTCTCTATTGCAAAGATTCCTTCCCAAACTTTCTTTCCTTTGGTTCTCCTGTTCTTGTATCATCAAGAGTGTACAGAATTTCAGCCACCTCATCTGCATTTCCATCTATTGCTCCTGTGTACAAGGAATATAGCAACTCCCCCCACGCACACACACCATGGCAAGCAGCCCATACCCCGCAGTTTAACAGGCTGTGCAAGAGAACACCAGGGACCCTATACTGAACAATGCTGAATAATGTATATAATTCTAGACTAAAAAGTGGACACAAAGGGCCCACATTTCCTGTGAAATGAGATGAACTTGTAATTATTATTACTATTAAATAATAATATTCCCCTGTTGAAGCACAAAGGTTGGGAACAGCAACAAATCCTAGCATTTTCAAGCAGCCCAGGAATTACGATAGTCATGGATAGTACTACAATTGCTCACTTTAAACTATTGTAATTAAACAAGATTTTAATTATCTGCAATTGTGGGGGGAAAAAAGTTTCATTCATATTCCACAAATGAAAGTTACTGGCAGCTTGCTAAAATATTCAGTTCCCAAAGACATGGGAAAGAATCTTAGCAACCTTTTTATCCCAAGTGTCAAAGCCCAGTTACTGCATAATATGTTATTTAACCTTGCTGAAGTCCCTGCATGGCAAACTGCAAGATCTTCAACACGCCCAAAAATAAAGTGCTACTGAAGGCATTAATAAACTCTAGCAGCAAAAGAACTGTGTTTAGTAATGAATTTGCAGGATCTCCTTTTAGCCCATCAAAATAGGTTCTTACACATAATCAAAACAAAATCAAGTCACTTTGAAGTCTGGCATTTAGAGTGTACTAATAAGTTATGTGGCAAACTAGTAATGAAGTAGTCCCACAAACTAAAGAACCATTTTCACCTGCTGGCTTTCTTAAGATTTCTCTCTGATCCACGACTTTTTTTTCTTTTTTTAAAATGGGAAAGCTGTTCCAAATTGTTGTATTAGGAAACTTTCTGATTTTCTCACTTGAAGAGGAAAAACATAAAGAATAAAGAGCCAAAAAACGATAATGTTTCAAGTCAGAACATTAGGTTGTGGACTGTTAAATACAAGTCAATCATAATACCTACAGTTTGAGAATAGTAGGATTTAGATTTGTAAATGCTGAAGTTTGAAATAAGCAAACTGAAGTCTGGAAGTCTGTCTGTTACTGACTGCCACACCACAGATACAGCTGTGTCAATGATAAATGCTTATTTATCATTGTTTTTTACAGATGCAAATAATATTTGCTATTCTGGGATCTTGGAAAGGGGGTATGCTAGTCTATACATGGCAATAGAAAAAAACCCCATAACTTCAAGTTTCTCCACTTTTACCAGTTCTTTTCCAGTTCTCAAATAATAGACATATCACTCACAAAACTTCTAGGTTGCATGAAGCTGCTGACCAAACCTCTTTGAAAGACACTCAGATTTGCTGAGCACAAAGATGAAAATCAGAAGTGGTAAGTTAGCCTTCAAGCTTCAAAAGTGGCATATAAAAAAATCAGATACAGCAACTGACCGATGCTTAAGAGCATTGGTAGGACACAAGACTGAGGGTACCCTCACCTTCTTACTCATTCCCTTTTCTTTATGCAGCTCCTCAATTCATTAGTACCTGTCTTTGAGAGCAAATAATGAAATGCCCTTCATACTTTCCCAATTTCCCTCTTATCTGAACAAGTGCCTGGCTTTCTGCTCCATATCTTGTTCCCATTCTGATCCTGTCTGGCTACACTTCCATCAGACAGCCAGTCAGTTGGTCAGGGTATGAATTCAAGCCCTGTCCCACATACAATGTGATTGCTAGCATGTTCTGGTCTTGGTGTGGCCCCTGTTGTTCCAGTCAATGCCTAGACATGCTTCAGGACACCGTGCAGACCAAGGACTGCTCCCCGCAGGCAGTACAGGCAAGACTGCCCTTTTGCACAGCAGTTTAACAGGGCTGAAGAGGGGGATAAATCACTTAATCGCTCATCCTAAAGATACTGGGGTGTGTTTGGGTGTAGATGCAGAGCACCATCAGTTCCAATGCTTAACAACTCCCAAACCTTCACTATTGTGCCATATGGCTCAGCTCCTGCACCGCTACTCCCCGACACCTGACCCCTTAATTTGCCTCATCAAGATCCCTTTTCTTCTCTCTCTCTTCCCAAGCATGTATTCAATGTTATTTGGCTCTTGGACTGCAAAGACCGATAGCTTTTTCCTCCCCGCTGTGAAGCAGAAGTGGGGTGGTGGTACAGATACTCCTTCAGAAAGCTCTGTGTGTGTGTGTGCAGCTTCTGAAACAAACGAGGAAAAATAAGAGCAGAGGAGCAGACAGCATGCATAGTTGTAGCTAGGAAACAGCCAAGCTCCCTAAAGAGTGGAACCATGAAAGACTGGTTCCCTTTTCCTGCCTTGTAAGCTGCTGATACACAGCCCAGCCCAACTGCTGAGGCCTTGGGCTGTGCACTGTGAAAGGGCGTGCGGGCAGCAGCCTGTGTGAGGAGGTCAGAACAAAGCCTTGGCTATATTAATTAGGAGAGCAAAGATGAATCCCCCAGAGAGATGAAATGATTTAATAGAGAACAGAGCACATATCCATCATGCTACTCAAAGCTAAGACCATGGATTTAGCTACTACAAATGTCATCTCTTTCCAGAAGTATGTCTACATCTCTTATAATATTGACAGAATCAGAAAACGCAACTTAATTCCTGAAGGAATGGCTCAGTTTAGCTCAAACTTCTGCAAGGTTTCAAAAAAAAAAAAAAAAAGTCAGCAGTTGTGACATAAAAAAGCTCCAAGCATTGCAATGTGGATATCTCAGTTATAAAATCACAGGGTTACCAGCTGTAGCTGTAATGAAAATAGCCTGCGTTATACTCCAGAAGGGAAAGCTTCTAAACATACCCACTGACAAACTTACAAAATTGCACAAGTTTGCCAAGAAAGGTGCTGCTGACTTAAGTCAAATTTTCCTTCAAAATCAAAACCTGTCTTTGGAAAGGTAAAGAAGAGCAACCCTGACATCTAATTCATTGAACTGCAAGATTGAAATCTAATGCATAAAGAGCCATTGCCATTTCCCATTAAGTCATCTTTATTCCATAAATCCTTTCATGTGGATAAACTAGTGCCTATTTTACAAAGTGACATCAGGAAACTTTTATGATCAGGTGTTGAGAGTGGTGTGAGTGCTGGCCAAATATTCTGGAGTTTGTAAAATTTTCCTATATCTAGCTGCATTGAGAGAGGACATAGGGAGAAAAAATTCTGCTACAGAATACAGTCACAGCAATTTTTGTAAAGAACATCTTAAAGAAAATTAAAGATTTGAAAGACATGATTCTAAGAATAAATGAAGAGAAAAATGTATCCTCCTTAAGCAAATAAAGGCCAAATATGCTGATTAAGCAGTCGCTGCCCAGGAAATGATCAGAAACATCAAACGCAGGTTTATACTACTCAGAAGAAATAACTCTTAAGGATATGTCAGTGAGTCAGTTATTCCAAATAAATCACTTTCATGGGACAAAGGTTTCTAAAACAGAAGCAAGTAATAGAGTACATAACATTTTTGCAAAATATGTCATGTAACGCTTGATACATGATAAATGTTTAAACACAAAAGAGAACTGCTGTTCTTTAAACTGTAAGATATGAATACAAAATGGCATTTGAATCTAAAACTTAAAGTGGAAAACTAAACAAAAGTGCAAGTTGAGTAGCTTCCAACAACCCAGCCATTAAAGAAATGGACATCCATTATTAAATTTGGCATTGCAGTTATTTATTTTAATTTCCTTGTTCCAGTTCACGAAAATTCATCTA
Organism: Ploceus nigricollis; assembly: GCA_013399945.1. Taxonomy (NCBI): domain Eukaryota; kingdom Metazoa; phylum Chordata; class Aves; order Passeriformes; family Ploceidae; genus Ploceus; species Ploceus nigricollis. The sequence goes on along the minus strand of VXBC01004462.1, from coordinate 461,007 downwards.
CTCGCTGCTGATGCCAATGTAAAATTCAATTACATATGATTATGAAGTATTATGAAAATAACTTTGTGAGGTGTTGAACTCCAGGCTGCTATTTACAGGAAGATCAGTAACAATATACTGTTAGTGACGCATGTCAGTGTTATAAGTTGCTTTGGTAAATCTGTTTGACTCCTGCATTGAACAACTAGTGGAATACAAAAGTTCTGACATTTTCTTAACTTGTAAGAATTACTGAGGAAAAAAACAGGTGCATTAAAAAGAGGAAATGTAGGCAATACCATCTAAAAGTTTCCAGTACCAAATATAGCAAGATTTATGTAAACCCAAAGATTTTCATGTTAATAATGTAAATCACTCTACAAAGCTTTACAATGTTCCTCCAAGTAGAGCACAGCTCATCTTTTTAAGTGGAGTTTGCTATTTTCTGTTGTCTTAGCCTGGTTTTTAAACATCTTGATAATAGCAAGCTAGTAAGACAGGAATTTACTATTACAAAAATATCTTTAGGAAAAAAAATTCTTATGCACAAAATAAAATTAGTATGTCATTCAGGCTTCTGACACTACACAGGAGCACTGTTTAATAACCTCTATTTACATTATAAATGTAAATATAAATGCATTCTAAATTACTGCTTACATAAACTATGTAATATCCACTCTTATTAACTCCTTCTTATAAGGATAATTAATTCTCAAGCATGGAAGAGACCCTAATTAAACCTGACTTTTGCATAACTTATTAGAAAGGGTACTTTGTTTTCAGAAAGTGTTTCTAACATTAAGCATGTTAACTACAAGAGCTTTTACGTGCTCAGTGTACTGTGCTTACTTTACTACACTGATCAGAGCTGCTTCATCAGCTCTCTGCACCCAACAATAAATCCTCTGGCCCAAAAAAACCCTAGAAGAAAAAAAAAAGAAAAAATACCAAACCCAGGACTTTGCCATTTAATTGAAGAGGTTCCTACTTGTTCAAGGCCTTTCTAGAATAAAAGCTTCAATAATGAACTTTGCTCTCAGCTGCATATTTGCCACTTAATAGGGTGATTTGCACGTGCAGCTGTGAGGACCTGATGCTTCATAAGACTAAAGCAGTTCAGTTGTGCCAATAGTTCAGCCTAACTCATGATATTCAACTTTACTGGAATAGACAAAAGAACCTAAGTAGTATGTATGGCATGTACCTTTCAATAAGCACAACTAAAATCTGTGGAAGATTTCATAAAGGGAAAATGTAAAAGGTTTACATAATGAAAAAATTAATGCTTGAAGGGTACCAATTCTTCTATCCAGAAAACCTGAAAAGGCTGTTTTTAACTTTACAATGGTCAATACCCTATTCCCTTTTTCCTTCCTTCATTCCAGCTCATTGCCTTCCATCTACCTAAATCTCTCTGACTGAAAAAGTGCATCGAAAGAAAATTGAGCAGAGCAGTAGATTTCCTACATTCCAGCTTCCTGCCTTGTTTTATCTATCAATGATCTAAATTCTTTAGCCTTGCATTATGCTTGTAATACGAGAATCCAGTCCTCAGCTGGCCCCTGGAGACTAAACAGAGCATTAAAAGTTAATCAGCAACGCTCCTTACCACATTGAAATCCAAGTTTTTTTCAACCCACTCCTTGGCTTCCTTGAACTCCTCTTTCATTTCCATGATGTATAGTGTATCAAGGGCATCCACGATTGTTGCTCCTTGTATGTTACCTGAAATACATGAAAAGCCAGTGATTTACTTTCCAACAGAAGACTTTTCAGTTAGCTCTAATTAATTTAAATTAATTCTAATTTCAAAATCCAATTTCAATTAATCCAATTAAAAACTGGGTGCATAAGCATTCAAGTCGTAACCAGTAATTCACAGCCCTTACTTTGATTCCCATGCCACAACAAACATCATAATATTTAAGTATTTCTTCCACTAATGAACTTTTGAAGAGCTGCTCTAATGCACTGTATTTTCAGCCATAATTTTGCATTTTAAACCATTGATAGAACAGTTCACCATAAAATGACATAAAACCCAGTAAATCTTGGTAATTGAGAAATTCCTGTTTCTTCCAGTTTGGAATGAAAACAATCAGCTGCTTTTTTGTATTTATACTCAAAAAGATACATAAAGCTTTAAGGAGCTGGTGAGTACTGATCCCATTTTAGTTAGGAAAGCCCTTTAAGAAGTACAGTCTGCACAAGACAGCACTGGGGGAGGCAAACTTGCACACAAACTTGTCAGCTCAGGAGGGGCTGCAAGGCACTGGTTTTCAAAGCAAAAATGGCACCTTTCTACCTCTGTTACAGAGATGGCTAAGAGCTAGCCTTGACCTAACACCACAAGATGAAATACCATCAGTATGTTGGCTTTGGAATGGATTAAATGTTCATCATCCTGTACTGAAAGGATAATGCGGACGGTGGAGTTCAAGAAAACACAGTCACTCAAAATACTTTCCTATGCTTACTTCAAATTTACCTTGACCTTTTCAAAACACCATTTTTGTCTAGGAAGAGTTTCAATTCCTATTTATGGGATAATGTCAAAAATTCAATTTTGACCACTCTACTAAGACTTTAATTTCCTAACTTGGCTCCCGCAGTTTTCATAATGAAAGAAAGACCACTGTTATATTTTAGAGAAGACTCTGACACAGAAGGAAACATTTAGAATTACAAAATAATTTAGGTTGCAATCAACAGAGAAAGTCATTATGTCCAATCCCTGTCTCCCTCAGCAGGGCTAATGAGTCAGGTGAATAGCTGACTACACATTCCGGAATTGATTGTACCAGGGGAATAACAAGATAGTGGCTACAACTAATTAAGGAACTTGATTATCATCTTGTCTCTGAAATACCTGATGAAAAAGTAAACTTAATTTTATAAACTTATCAAATATCAGAATTCAATTTTTCATATTTAAGAAAGAAAGCTATTATATCAGACAGTTCTTGTGTTCACTGCCATCAGGGGTTTCTGCTTCCACATAAAACAGAGAGGCAATTGGAGAGCTCTATATAGCAGGATTGACATAATTTCCTTAAATTAAGGTTCCAGGTAGAAAATAATTTTCCATTTCCACCATCTTAAGCAAAATAATATTTGAGATTGTTACAAGAGTTAGTTGGTACATTTAACAGAATCAGATATGTTCTCTATTTTAGTGGCTGTTTATACCACCCATTTTTGGAATGTCACTTTCCTACTCTGAAGAATGGAATCTCTACATTTTCCCCCAGATATTCCACTAATAAAACTGCAGCATACTTTGGTAAGAAAAACATAATATCCTCCAAGAGCTTATTTGGAACTTGGCTGCCGTTCTCTAATATTAAAGGAAAAGTATTCCTTTAAACTTGGCTAAGCAACTTATATTTTTCCTGAGCTTATGAGAGAGTGAGAGTGGAAAACTGCTGGAGGACATCTGCTCAAGATCACTACTGCAAAAGCTCTGGAGATGTCTGGTAACTCCATACAACAAAAGCAGTTCCTAGTGAACCTTTACAACTGAGCTCTACTTACAGAAAAATCATCTATAACCTGACTTGCTTCAGTGGATTGTGATAGGCTCACCATGCAAAGACATTCTTTGTGATAATCCTCTTGTAATACAACTAACACCACCACGAAACAGTCAAGCTTTCAATTTTAAGGATTAGTACTTGAGCTGCAACCCATACTAAGTCAGAAGAAAAAGAGGAAAAAATAAGGAGAAAACTTATTGAGAAATCGCCCTTGGAGTCACCTATTTATTATGATTTTTTTTTTCCTGAATCTGGCATATGTGGCCTGCTTAGAGCACAGACTGAAAAAAAATGCTAGAATCTCAAGCAGATCTTACTTTAGCTGAAATAATTTCTGCTATTATTCTGAAGGCTCCAGAAAAACGGAATAAAACAATTAATGTGACACTTAGTCAAGTTTGTCGCAAACAGCTGTACTTCTGAGTTCTTGATAAAAGACAAAAGAACAGAGAAAGAGTCAGTTTAGAGGCCAGAATTATGACTTGTGAACAACTGCAATTTACACTAAATCAGCCAACAGAATAACTTAAACTTGAGATTAGTATGGAAACGGTGATGCTGAACAGTTCATTAATAACCAGTCAGATAAACCAGTGGTGGGGTTGGGGGAAGGAGTGCAAAGAAATTAAATGAACATTCCTTATTATGGGATAAGACCAAACATTTCACAAGCCTATATAAGCTATGCTTCTCAAAGCACAGCACATAAATTATTAAATACAGCTATCACTGTTGTTCGTTCCTACACAACATTCCCAAGGAATTACACAGCAGTCATGGTCTACAAGAAGAAAAGATTATTGCTAGGCAATTACAGTACACAGTCATGGCACAGAATATTTGGACAAGAGGACTGTTTTCCTATAAACCTACAGTACTGCTACAGGTTTGACTAACAGTGAGAACCGTGTTACAGAGTGTGAGCCAAGTTGCAATCACCATGGTAGAGTTTCATAGTTGCCCTGGGCAGGAGGAAGATATCACATACAATACCTGGATAAAATTCATAGACCTCAGGTAAATACAGATATATTTTGCAGATAATTAAAAAAAAAATATATATATATACACTCAAAGTAGAGAAAATTAACTTGAAACTCATAAAATGTAAGCTCAAAGGGAGTAATTTTGATGCCAAAGGAGATAACCAGATGTACAAGCCTACTACAATGAAGAATTATTAGTCTCTACCAAAACCTCCAGACTAAGAACTTATATATGTTCCATTTCACTTCTGTTGTTAACCCTTTATTTTTATCTCGCCTTTTTACTAACAGCAACATTTACTCCAAGGGATTAATAGAGAACACATAAAATAGCCTACTATTAATTCAAAAGAATGCAAAAGAAATCAGTCAACGCGAAATTTCCAGCAGACTATCGAGAAACATCGACAGAACTTCCTTTCCAGTTTAACGCTTTAAATCTTAAGCAATGATCTGGAAGAAAACAAAAAAGAGCATATTGCTAACACGATTTGTGGACTATTAAGCACAACAGCTTATTAAAAGCACAGGTAGCCTATATCCCCTCTGGGTAATGCACAGTCAGCCCATTTAAACTGTATGCTTTTTAATATCTAACAGTGCCAGTGTATGTGCATGCAAATAAGAGAAGAGATTACATTAGTGAATGCAGTAGCATCTCAGGACTGGGCAGCAAGAGCAGAATAAGAAGAGTGATCAGAGGATGAACAACTTTGTATGAGTTTCCAGGATGCCACTGCAGGGAGAACTGCTCTGGATGTGAATGACAACCTTATTAGCACAGCTCTGTGACTGAGCTTATATGGCCATATGGTTTAAGAACCACACCTGGCTTATGGCCAAACCCTTTGGAGCATGTACCAAAATAAGTTCTCACTTGTCAAGCCCAGGCTTTTAGATATGGCCAGAAGAATCTGAAATAGAATACTTCAGAGTCAATGCATGTTGGTGCACTTAATAGTTTAAAATTTCCTCCCATCCCTTGCACACCAAGCTTGGCATTCGAGAATACATACAGGTTGGACTAAAGTAACATTTTGATTTGTGCTGTAGGTTTCTTGGAGTGCTGCTTCAAAAGCTGACTCATATCTTAGAACAGTGTTTTCCTTTATTTAAAGTTCACTGAAAAGGTTCCTATGCAATATCATTAGCAATTTAAAGTGTCAAGAGTGATTAATTATTAAAGTGTGCTATGCCAAAACATGAAACTCTTGACTCAAGTACTGGCAAACCCTCAGCAATATTAACACTTTTAATTTCAGTGACTATTCGCACCTGGTCAGAGTGGGGAAAGAAAAATTAGTTCAATTTTTAACAAATCTAGTTTTTTGTATCTCTAACATGAAACAATATAGTGATATTTCTAGAACGTTCTTCTAAATCTCCAGTATTTTATACATCAGTGCGTTTTAGAGCCAGCTCTGTTATCTTTGAATTTGATAACTTTTAAATAATTTTTCCTTCATTGCTTATCTCTGTGCTTCCTGCAGAAGCCTTTGGCATCCACTACGCTTCTGGCACCATGCAGCTCAGCTACGTGTTTTGTTATGAACCACCTTGTTTTATTTGAACTTGCTGCCTAGTAATTTGCTATCTCCACCCCTTCCTTACAAAGGATATCACTCCCCACAAGGAACAATAAATCCTTGTTCATCCCATTTATGCCACTTTTTAAAGACCTCCACATATTGTTCTGGAAAGTTGTCAAGCTTTACTATTTACTATGAGCTCAAGTCTGCCCGTTCTGTGTATTAACTCAGAATTATATCTCCTGTTTCACTACGTGCCAGTGTAAAATAGGAACATTTTCTATTTCTAAGTGCAATTATCACCTGTTGGGAAATCCTTCTGGGTTTGTAGAACTGTTTGCAGTTTGCCATTGTCAAAGCTACCCCAAGTAGCTTATTTGCACTGCCAAATTTCACTCTGGTCATTTGATTTTTCAGCGTTGGGATGAGTAATTGGAGAGTGTGGCCTCAGCAGTAACAGAGTCCTGTGAGAGGCCAGTAATAGCCTGAAAAATGTTTTTTAGAAATCTAAAAAGACAATACACTTGTCTTTGTTGTGCAACACGACCACCTCTCAAAAATGCTGTGTTGAGTAATTCATCCACATATCTGCTAATGTTATTCTTTACACAAGCTAATTTAGTTGAGGTAGATGTCAGGCTTACTTCCAAAACTAAAGCCCCATACCAAAACACAAAATTTCACTGTTCCTGCTGTATTCCTTGAAGACAAACAAGACTGGGGTGGGGGGAAGATTTTGAATCCTTTCAATTTAAATTAATATATTGTTTAAACACATGCACAGTAATTGCCTAGGCTATATTAATAAACTTAAGAGTTTGAAAAGACACATTGCTATACACTGCCAAGACAGTTTCGGATATAAATTTTGGGAGGCTTTAAAAATATTCATATACCTCAACACTCCATAAAAGAAATGACAAAAAAACGGTTCAAAGTGGGAGGAGCAGGATCTTACTAAATTATAGTACTTTGGGGTTTGCACATTGTGAGTATTTATTAAATGCCTCCCTTTTTGCCTCCAGAAAAGGTCCTTTTTCACTTCCAGAGATTAATTATACTATGCCTACAAGTTACAATATCAAACTGGCAATACTGCACATGAAACACAGCTTCAGATAATTAAAAAAGCCCTTCAGTTACAGTCATTTAAGTGCAGAAAACACTTCTAGAAAGAGTTCTCTGCTAGTGCAGCAACACTCATTAGTTTTAAAATTAGTTCAGAAGGCTTAGAGAGGAACAGCTCCTAGTTTGAGGGGCTGGTGGTAGAGTGCTATGAAAAAAAAGCAAAATTGTGATTTTGCCACTTTTGCAATAGGAAGGTAGATTAATAAATCTCTGCTTTAGCTAACGTTGTTAACAGTAACCTGAAACATAAAGTATTAAAAAGTAACAGCACTTACTCATGGCCTACTAGGAATAGTCAGAGAAGAATTAGTACTCATGGAAGAAATCATACCAGGAGATATGCCCTGTTTTGCTAATGGACAGATATGGTGCAAACAGATGCTGAGCTATTCCAATTTATTTGATTAATCTAGAAACAGTTTATGTTTCATGTAATTAAAAAAATAAGAATATTTCTGTCTTTTCAAATAGTTGCTACAACATGGTAAAACCTAACACGGCAAGTACAAAGGAAATAAAAACATTGAATGGATGTGCTGGAAAGACATTGCCATGTCAGAGGCATGTCACTGGCTTCAAGGAGAAATGTGTCAGTGTTTCTCTAAAAGTATACTATTCTTGGTGTGCACATGTGAGAGAAAGCAACTTCTGCTCATAACATGAATGTATCAACAGTCTGCCAGTCTAAAGACTTTTTCAGCTTATCACATACACCCTTAAACACACACTGCCTGCAGAATACCAGCAAGACCAAGGCAGTTCCTTGATTTGACAATTTGTTTTCATGGCCTGAGTTTAGGACAAAAAAAAGTCTTTTCCAAGTTCAACAAGAAGTCTTCAGCTACAGAATATAGCTCTACTACTAGTAATTTGTACAAGGTGCTAAAGCAGGGTTCTTTTTCTTCCCTCAAAATTAGAATCACCAGTTGTCCCTACTCTTTCTCCTATCAACATCCCAATGGCCATTTTCCTCTTCTCCTAGCCCTAGTATAGTGTCTGTATTTCATGATGTTATTTCCTAAGCCACATCCATGTGCAATTACACGTCTCAAAAGCCATCTTATTTTTGTCCTTCTGAGAAACACAGCATGACAGTTATGACTTGCCTTCAAGACACAGCAGTCATTATAATCTACCTGCAAAATGGAGACTGAAAGGAGCCATGCATTTATACTTCTAAAAATAAGCTTAGAAGCAGTATCATTTGAAAACAACTCTGCCCTTCTGTGTCAGGAGAGCTGTACTGTAACTTATACAACATAAAGCACCATACAGCACTGGACTCTGCTGCTCCTCACAGTAAGATATTAAATGTCTTTATCCCATAAACAGCCACTCCCAGTATATGCAAAGCAATGTAAATGCAGCAATTAATTCAAAGGAGGAGAAGTGTTTAAAATCAAACAGTGCCTAATGAAATGTGCTGTATTTTACTGATACTAAGACAATTCGAAACCTGTATTTTTAAAACGATTGAGACCTGGCAGCAAGAAGAAAAGACAGTCTTGGCAAATTGGAGATAGTTATGATGGATGACAGTGAACTGAAGGTATTACTTGATTTCTGAAGGTTGGGAGGAAATTCACAGGACACAGAGCTGAAGGTAACCTATTCTCCACTAATACAACTCAGAATTACCTTAAATTAGTCAACCATTTGCAATTTTAAATTTTTTTTTAAAATAAAAAACAAGGAGGATAAGGAAACTTTTCCATCCTTTCATGAAGGAAAGAAACCCCAACACGCAAACATATCACCCTTTTATTGTTTTATGAAAAAGGTGGCAGTTTTTGAATTCAAACATGAAGGTAAGGATCAGAGCTAATAATCTGAGGATGCTTACAGAAACAAGGTTTTGTTTGTAAAGAACAAAAGGTAGTTATGGATTTGGGCAAGGGTAACTTATGAGGCAGACCTGCTTGCAGAAATGCTGCCCTTTGGTATTCTGTAAAGCAATTCAGCAGAAAGAGATCTAATGCTTATTTTGATTTGCACCAAGATCAATACGATTGAAGATGTTTCTAAGAAAAACTCCTCAGCAATCACGATCATATACCAGATGACCATGATGAGAAACTGATTTGCATTTAGACTGACTCTGGCTCTTACTCCTTTAAATACAGTTTTATTTTTCAATTCAACACTTGTTCTGTTTCACAGAGAATTGTGTCTGAAGTGACTTAAACTTATGCAACATCCACAGAACTCCTGCTTAAGAATTTCCCAAGTCAATACATCTACAGCTTTTTCTGCAAATCCATCCAATATTATCATTAACTCAAACCTTAGAAATTTTTATACCACTTCTGATTTCAAACTAAACTACATTAGGCATTTTAATTTTTGAGAAATTTTATGACATTTTGTTATATTGCAAGAAAACAGAATTCCATTAAATAGTTCCGCAAATATATTAAATCGTACAACTATCATTCTCCTGAAGACAATAAATAATTTTCATTTTTAGAGAGGAGAAGGAAACAGAAACATGATGACTCAGCCTTGAAGTTAAACTACTCTGGTTTCAAGAACTCAAAAAGTAGTCCAATAACCAACTAGAAAATAATTACTTATTAACATTTTTGATGTTACCTTGGAGTAGCCAAGCAGTGCAGCAAGATCAATGTAGATGTTGTATTTTCCAACTTATTTCTGTAATCACAACTGCTGTCTCTAAGCAACCTCCAAATATAGTTGGGGATTTGATAAGTGCTCTATTTAGGGTGGTTTAGGAAATGTTTCCACTTCAAGCTATCTTTTGCAAACATTCAACAAAGTAAGTTCCTGTTAAAATCAAAATAATGTATTGATTTTGTCTCAGCTATAGAAATTAGTCATTTTTTCAGCTTTCTGTTTGGAAAACAAACTATTTGAATAGAAAAATTGGTGTCAAACAGTTTAATTCTTCATTTTTCTGCAAAACTGAAGATAATGACAGTTCATAGGACTGCATTTATGCTTCCTCAGAATGGTGTTTCTCTTCAGCCACAAGTCCCACTTGGACACTGAGGAAGTCTTGCCTCATTACACTGGATTTCTACAGTGTGCCTCTCCTACTAGAACTTTTCAGTCCCATATTTGTTCTACACTGATAACAACTTGTGCTTTATTTAACATCTCCTGTACAATATTTAGAGTTGCAAACAACAGTTATATTAATGAAAAAGAAAGCCTGATAAGGGAGTCTGGAACAAATCAACAAATTTTTATAAGAAATGGAAATAAATTCCTAAGAACTGCACACAGCTTTAGCTACCTTCATGAGTGTAGAAAGTATTGTTTGTTCCTTGTATAGGATTTCTCCTCTTCTCCACTCCCTCCCCCTTAGTTCCCTGCTTACTGAATGTGGCATCAATGATTTCCATAGTAAATGTTTAAGACAGGATAGTATTTATTGCAGCAAAACTATATTTTTATCATGCAGCAATGCCATGCTCCATTTATTCTCATTCAGACCCTAATCTATAAAAGTCCCAGAAAGCACCTTCATTTACTGTTATTTTTTACACATAGCAGAAGCAAGAAACATCATGCTGCATGACAGGGAGCAGAAAGAAAACATGCTTATCACTTATAAGCTTCTCAGCTGATTTACTGTTTTATGCTAACGTCACTAAGCACAAAAATACACTCTACTCACCAAATAAATTGCTCGAATGTCCTTGCTTAGATATGGGTTTCAGTTCATTTAATCCCCATGCGTAACGCTTATAATTATCCCAGGCATGCTTCATCATCTGTAGGGAAACGAAAGCAGGATTATAATGTTGATTTAGCAAGAAGCCACAGCAAACACCAACTTGAGAATATTCTCAATATTAAAAACATTTAATTCAATTCTTAACCAAATTCCTGCTGTATGCATTAGATCTATGAAATATTCAATAAAGAATAACAGTGGCACTGTTTTCCAGGTGGCAGTGGGATGGCTGCTATAAGAATTACATGACTGTCCTCTCCACTTTTGTTACCTGCAAGCTTATAGTCAAGACACAATAAAAAATAATTAATTTTTAGGAAGGGAATTCATTCTGTCATATATCAATTCAATTGAGATTTCATTTCCCTTAAGCATATATCTCAGAAACTGAGTTAAGTAACATTTCTAATAAGGTTTTCCCCCTAGAACCTTTAGATTCTTTAAGGTGAACATAAAGCTTACAGTAATTTTCAGATTCTGGCAGAGACTTGCTTGCATAAAACTAGCTGGTTCAAACTCAGCACAGCTAGTAACAAGAGGAGGATGGTAAAGTGGGCAGGCAGAACACCTAGAAAATGTTTTGAGGTTTTTAGCATACAATCTTTTATGACTATAAATGCATCTGTAGCTACTTTCACGTGTCATTTTGCAAAGACAAAAACCTTTATGATTTAACACATGACCACCAAATCATACTTTGCACGAGAAGAGGTGCACCATAGATAAATACTGCTTTGGGAAACAGCCTTGCAGAGCCCACCACAGCAGCGCTGTGGTAAGAGCAGGAGCATCCACACACAAGTCAGGGGAGTGGGTTGACTCAAGGATAGCTCACACTCTCCACCACCATCACCAGACATATCTAGTGTGAACTGTCCTTTTTCAGCGTGATCCAGGTGCATGTCCAGGAGCCCATGTGCCCCTCCCCAAACAGGTGGTGAGAAAAATGCACACAGCTCTGCAGGCCTGGTGACAAACCACTGCCACTCCAGCAGGTCCAACACCTCCCCTTGGCAACCACTAGTTTTAACACCTGCTCAGGAATAGTCTTCTTTAAAGGTCACCAAAAGCAGCATTACTTTATGCAACAGAAAGAAATATTTTGCCTCCTTGCTGTCCCTCCTCCCCTCTTCCACAAGGCACAGTAGTGCTGGGAATGCCAGAGGTCATCTTCTAGACAAAAAGTGACAATTTCAGACCTTTTTAGAGGTACTGCTTCAGGCTGTCAGATGACAACACTGCTCTGTCCTTGGTTTCAGATCTCTTCTTGAGGCTTTGTGTGTCAAGGATAATTTTGTTAAATAACAGTTACAATCCTAAATTTAAAAGCAGCAGCCTTGGGACATGCTGATAATAGTAATCCTGCACTTTCTCCTTTCCTCTTTCCTTTGCTCAAACCTCAGAGAAATTATGTCAATTAAAAATCTGCATTAAGCCATATTATAATAAATGACAACAGATTTTCTAGAATACTGCTATACTCATGAGAATAAACATTTCTCCACTATTAATGGAAGAAAAAATACACATCTATCCTGCAGGAAAATTCACAGATGTTAATCTACACTACAGGTCCAGCTTTACAAATACAAAAATTGGCAATGGCAGTTAATATGTGAGTATTTTCAACCAAAGGATTAGCCCGGTGTCAGATCTCAGCTGAAAGGCAGCAAGTCAGAGGCCCTGTGGAAATGGTCTCAGGCCATGGATGGCAGCGATATGCCGGATGGCAGGAGCTGTGTCCATTGCTTGACTTCATTGCAGAATGGCTCGGGAGCTGTGCCAGGATGGGGCTTTTTGTCTCAAAGCAGAACTGGTAATAGGCAGCCAGCTGGCTGGCTTTATGACTATGGGGTCTTCCCAGACCCAGGCTACAAGGATCAAGACTGCATGAAACCAGTCATGTGTCCACAGCATATTTTCTAATTTACCAATTGAAATTTCCTGGTAATTTTGCCTATCACACAAGAAAGACTTATTCTGCCCTGCCATCGTATCCCAGATCTGCAAGCTCAGCTACAGATATCAACATACAAATTCTCAGAGATTTCGGGAGGCTAAATCCTAAGCTTTGTCAAAGCTTATTTTCTCATGCAATCACATCAGAATCTCTCCATTTGCTTAATCTTAATTAGGGTACACCAAACAAAAGAGTTGTTTTTTTTTTTAAATAAAGTAAACTTGTAATTAAGTGGCCTGAGCCAAGGGCCTAAAGATGTAGTATTATAACAACATTATAATTGCTCAACCACTACCGACATTCCCTTTTTCTGTCCTTTTTCTCCTAGCACATCTATGCTTCTTCTCTTGCATCAGAAATGCAATGGTCATCTATTCCCAAACCAAGTCAGTTCAGGAAACAGAAACTTTTTCAAGTGACATTTTTGTTTTGAGTATCAATTTTGTCTTGTCTGATTCCCCAGGTCAGATTGTCATGGGTACCAGAGTTACCAAGAGGGAAAGGCATGAACAGCTCCACACGGGTTCAGTCCAGCCACAACAGACACAAAGTGTGTGATGCCACAAGATGTTCTAGATGTAATCACTTGCCTTTAGTTTTTCCCCATGGACTGACACTTGGATCATATTGTATCATAAATGTATGTGTGATTTGGTAGCAGAAACCACTCTGATTACCCTGTAGCTCATCAACCCCTAGATAGTGAGACAGGAAGATAACCCAGACAGTAGACACTACCTTCTAATAATATTTATTATTATGTGCCAATGAACATCAGAGGGGTTGTTGGGGTTCTTTGACAAAAATTTCCTCCCATTCTGCTAACTCCCATTCTACTCAGGTACATTTATCTAATTGCTTCCTAGGAAATTACGACATATGGATTCCACAAGCCAAGCAGACAGGACAAAAAAAACCCAAAACCCCCAAACAAACAATAAACCAAAAAGCACTGCTCTGCATAAACTTAAGGAAATATTCCAGTATGAAAAACCCTTCCAGAATTTACTGAGCAGACCGAATTCACCTCTTTTGGCTAATCAAAGTGTTCTAATTAGAACTCTTCCAGAAAGCCTAGATTTAGACAAAGCCACTGAGGTTAGTGAGTAAATTTACTCCTAAGAAAGTGCACCTCTAGGACATCCTTGCTTAGATATTTGGAGATTTATGGACATAGATTGAAAACAAAAGCCAGCTCCAAAAGCAGTCAGTGAGCCCTCTAGTGTTTCAGAAGAAACGAGTCATTCCAAGTAGACACAACCGTGAATGGCTCTTCAGAAAAAAAGTTATCATCTTGTAGTGTTACTGTGTTACTGGGCAAAGAGCCAGCAGATACAGCAGCCAAAGAACCCTACATTAATCAACACTGCCTTGCTGCACAAGCGACCTTGAGCATCTCACCTATCAAGAAGTCTCAATTTCTAGGATTCTATACATCAGAAATAATCTACATTCTTTCCCCCTGTGGAAACTACAAAACCATATTAATTTTCCCACTACATTAACTTCCTATCTGTAAATAGCTTCATTTTCTATGTAAGAATGAAAAGGTTCTAAAATATTGAGGAGCAATTTTAATAGACCCAGCTCACCAAGGTAATTCTTTGCGTAGGCAAAACTCCTAGCACTGGCACTTTGGAAATTAATTTTAACAGGTTTTTTTTTTTTGAGAAATCCCCTTTTCTTTGCAGCCTTTCCCTTTTTGTTTGCATGGGATATCACCAGATCATTTTCTCCCGGTTTTTTTTTTTTTTTGTTAATTCACAAGGAGTCTTTTGATCACATCTCTGACTACCTGTACAAGTGCTGTTGATCACTTGAAATTTCTAAAGACCACAGTTACTGAGAACATCTGGTATATCAACACAACATTACTGATGATGTTAAAAAGAGAAATTCCCAATTAGGAAGGCTCCAACAGCTTTTGACTAGATGATTCTTGATACTCTCAAACTCCTCTACAGTACAACTAATAAAATTGTTTTAAATAATTCCGTATTAGTCTTCCAGGATGTTAACAGGCAGAGCTACATTTGCATAGAAGCATCCCTCAGTCCTTCTAGTTTTACTACATGTTAAAAAAAAATCACAGAATCGTTGGGATAGGAAAGGAGAGATGATCTGGAGATCAACCACTTCCAGCCCCTGTGCTAAAGCAGGTTCACCCACAGCAGGCTGCACAGGATTTTGTCCAGGCAGGTTTTGAGTAGCTCTAGAGAAGGAGAATCCACAACCAGCAGCTTGTTCCAGTGCTCTGACACTCACAGTAGACAAGTTTTTCCCTCACATTTAGATGGAATTTCCTGTGTTTCAGTTTGTGCCCATTACCACTTATCTTGTTGCTGGGCACCATTGAAAAGTCTGACCCCATCTTGACCTTAAGATATTTGTATGCATTGATAAAATCCCATCTCAGTTGTCTCTTCTTCAGGTTCAACAGACCCTTAAGCCTTTCCTCATAACAGAGAGATGCTTCAGTCCCCTCATGACCTTCATAGCCTTTTGCTAGGCACTCTCCAGTAACTTCTTATCTTTCTTGAACTGGGGAGCCCAGAAAGGTTCATTGGAGCTCAAACTCTAGAACAGACTGACAGCTCCTTGCTCTGTGAAAGCAGAAACAAAACCCTTTCCTGCAGCCATAATATTGGCCAACTAAA
Organism: Ploceus nigricollis; assembly: GCA_013399945.1. NCBI lineage: Eukaryota > Metazoa > Chordata > Aves > Passeriformes > Ploceidae > Ploceus > Ploceus nigricollis. Next base: position 445,529 of record VXBC01004462.1, on the reverse strand, counting down.
AGATGATGATAACGCACTCCCATTTGATGATATTTTAGTTACTGTCATCTTTCAAAGCACTCTAACACAACACCTAGAGAGGACATATAAGTCACTTGAAATTTGCAAAATACAGTTCTATTCAAACGTCGACAGAAAACAACAGCGATGCTGAATCAGCACAGTAATAGTAGTGTTTAGATGGAAATCATTGCAGTACCAGGTGGAGTGAAAATAATAACTTAGTAAGGTTTATTTTTAGCAGTTACATGTAAGTGGAGGAGATGCAAAAGAGGATATGAGGAAAAGAATTAAAGCACCTTGTAGAACTGGGATATTAAAGGAGAAAAAGGATTAATTGCATGAAATATACCATCCTGACCTTCAACAGAGCCATTTAAATCTTGCCAAGACAGAGGAGGAAGGCAGAAGACTAAGGTAACTGAAAGTCCAAGAAATTAAGAGACAAAAAAACCCAAACAACTCTCTCCCAAATCAAACTTCCCCCTGCAACAAATGTCTGAAGAAAATTTAACAGTTTATATTGTCTCTACTAACTTCCACCCCTAGCTTAAATAATCTTTTCTTTCTCAGTTTACACTGACCTTTCTACACATTAAAGTTATTCTCACCTTTTAAACTCCTTACCAGAACTACTACTCAGGCTGGTCTCCCTGCATCTTCTCTCCTTGCTGCTGGAACTAAAACATCATTTTTCCACAGTATCAGCAATGCTAAGCAAGTCCTTAAAATTAGTGAGAAACCTCAACAGGCATTCCACTTGAACTTTCCTCCTGTGCAAATCAACTTGCATGGCTGAGGACTGTTCTGGGTCTGGTTGGGATGGAGTTAGCATCCATCACTGCAGCCCATATGGCGTTTTGAACTGGTGCCTGAAATAACGCTGATGACACAACAATGTTTTGGCTGTTGGTGAACAGCACTTGTAAAACAGCAAGGCTTTCTCTTTTTCCACCTCCTGCCCTTTTCCACTCCCTCTGAGAGGGAGAATGGAGGAGGTAGCTATAAGGTGGAGAGGGGGGACAGCTGGGAGCTGACAGCTGACTCCTGTTGGTCAAAGGGTTATTTCCTACCATGTTAACATTATGTTCAGCAACAAAAACTGGGGCAGAGGGACAAAGAGCAGTTTTCCAAGGTGGCTGCTGTTCAGCAACTGGGCATCAGTCTAATTGCAGAAGGATATGAGTGATTGCCTTTGCATCATTTGTCCCTGTCCCCTCCTTCTTTCACCTAATAAAGGGGCTTTGTCTTGACCCACCAGTTCTCTGGCTTTCATTCTTCCTGCTCCCTCCTGCAGCCCACCTGGGCCAAGAGCTGTGTGGAAGCTGGGCTGCTGGCCCTGGTGAACCCACCACAATGTTGCATCAGTGCAGGAAGTTTGTGACCACAAGAAAACCTTCTGGTTTCTTTGCTCTGATGAAATATTACATCAATATTAGCAAAACCTCAAGTTTTAGAAAGCCTTATATTCTTACTTTCTGTTCCCATTACTGTTAACCCACAAGCTAACTAAGACTCAGTGAATCAGAATCACAGAAGGGTTGAGGCTGGAAGGGACTCTCTAAGTCACCTTGCCCAAAGCCCATTGAAACAATTCTCAACTGTTTTCACAGCCACTGAGTACCAACCAAGTTGCAGCACAGCTGGAAAAACCATTATAAGAATTTATTATTAGCAAATGCAATACTACCTTTGAAATTATTGCCACCAGTTAGGATTTCTCTGTGAAAAACTGTATGATCCACCTTCAGCTGATTCACTATCACTTTCAAAAAACTATGCTGTATATATGAAAGCTTTGTTCAATATGCTCTTACTGAATCTACTGATTACCACAGTGAGTCATTTTTGGAAATGCACAGCCTTTGTTTCTTTAGTTATCCGAAGTATTATATTTGTGTTTCATCATCTTCATAATGATATTTAGGGTAACGCTGCACTTTAAAGAAATACAAGTTATTAACTGAGTTTATTGAGCTTCTCTTGAATAATAAGCATCTAGAATACATGAAGTAATAGGTGACTTTTTATCTCAATACATCAACACTTTTTCTAGGATTAGTAAGCACATCTATATTGCAAATTCATTTGACATTGTCCCTTTTTTCTGAGCATGATCTTTGTTACCTTTGTCAATATTCACTATTATTGCTTTGATAGTGCTTTAACTCTTTTATTTCAATATTTTCTTGCATTTCTGCATGCAATCCTAACACACTCCAGTGTCTTTTCCATCTGGAAATGTTTTGATCACTAAGAACTACCTTGACCTTTTTTTTTAAAAAAAAGTAATTTTTATCAGTATTCACAGTGTGTTCAGACTTGCTCTGTAGTGGAAATTTTAGGTAAATATGTAAGGTGTTCTACTGTAGTTACTTCTTCACTGATTAGTTCATAACCTTATCTAAGCAAACATGCAGATCTGACTAACAGTGATATATGTCTGCTTTAGGCTCCTTCAGTTACCCTGTCTACTGTTATGCTGGACCGCTGACAGAATTCACTATAAGCAAATTTCCATAAAATGAAACTTAAAGTTAACTTTTTAACCGAACACCAAGGTTCACTAGAAAACTAGTAAAAACTGGTTTCTATCCAGATCACTGTTTTCTGTACATAGAATTTTGTCTTGAGTTAATTTGCAAACTAAAAATTAGCAATTATAGTTGAATTTTATTTTAAGCTATTTTCTGTTACTATTTCTTACATCAGATACAAAGCTGAATAAATAATCTCAAATGTATAAAGGTTCATCTCAGTTGAGACTGTTTATTTTTCTTCTCTTGAATCTGACACAAGATGATACAAATGACAGACTCCCTTTCTCTACTGGCAACAGAAATCTGTTTTTCTCCCTCAAGACATGTAAAAGAAATGCTGTCGCTATGAACCTTCATATAAATAATCACTTCTTATCTGTCAGAAGGAAGATTATTGCAAATCAGGAGCTTGACAAATTTTTGGTGTTTATAACCTCATTTCCTAATGGCATCATCCTGAGTTAAAAGCAAACCCCACAGTGTCAATGTTTGTGAAACAGTCACTGCCGAAGTGTCACCATTTCTAATTTAGCAGGTGGATGATAACCATGCTCTGAGGCCCTGGCAGGCTGGAGGAGTTCCTGTGAGTGCTTCCTGATGGGACTTTCACCCAACCAAGGAAAGCCACAAGGGAGACTTTAGTATTAGTTAACAGGCCAGCAACAAGGATTCCCAGTCACTATTTTCCACTAAGCAGCACACAAGGGTTTGGGGAACATTTAGGTGCTCACAGCTTCCTTGTGCATTGTGATAGGAATGAAGGACTCCTAACAACCCACGGGTCCATCCAGCAGTGCTGCCAGACACAAAGTGGGGGAAATTCCCGTACCTCTTACCATGACAATAGAACTAAGGCAGCCAAACTGATTTACAGGATTTTCCATTAATATTAAACATGCACATCATACCATGGAATACTTTATAGGGTTCTGTATTTAATGATCTGCATTAAAGGGATATGCAAGCAAAATCCTACTACTCCTCCGCATTTAGGTATCTTACAAATAATTCATTTCTTACCCAAAAGGACAAATTAAAATAAAAAAATCTAGCATTTGCATAGAAAAAAAAAGGAGGTAAGAGAAAATAAAAATCTCAAGGCCTATTCTGAGAATTAATTCATCTTTTATATTGCAAAGCACTTCAAACTCCTCAAATGGAAAGCCTTACAGAAATGCTAAGTATTATTCCCCCATGTGTTAAGTTACAGATAAACTTCTATTCTTATATTTTCTATTCCTCACAGTAGCTTGTAAGCCTCCTTAGGACTGTATTAAACTATCCAACTAATATTCATCATATGCCGTTCTGGGCATCATTTATTAACCAGGGACAGACTCTGCACAGTGCTTCATTCTGTTACTCATTTTAAAAGGAATCAATTATCCTATTAATTCTGTAACAAGAATTCTAATTAATAGGTAACTAAAGAGAACAGGAAATTTGCAGGTAAGGTATTTTCTACACTTATTCTATTACTGCATATCTTATTTAATGCACAACTACACAAGAAAAAAGAGACTATTTCATGTAAGAAATAACGAATAAGAACAGCAGCCCTTATGCTTTGATGTCTGCATAAAAAAAAATTGAAAAATGATTGTATGACATATGAAACTAGCCCATGATAAAAAGTCACGTTTTACTCATTTGTCAGGCATACCTCTCTTTGTTAACTGAATATAATTGAAACATCTCTCTTTGTTAAGAGTAATGTACTGCTAAAATTATGAATTTACTGAAAAACTGGAGATACCAGAATATTTTACTATTAATTTCTGAGAGCTGGGCTACAGTGCATTAACTACTGAATTGCTCATTTTAGTAAAAGACACAAGAGTGATAAGGCAGAGAAACCTGAAGGAAGACCTTCAGGAAAGAAGAGTTTATCTGCATACTTCTTATATTAATATAATTTAGTCAGTATATTAGCCAATATCTACAACCTGCTTCTTACCTGGCCATCTCACCAGTACAGCTACAAGAAAAACAAACTATTTTGTGCAGCACAGAAATAGCCTGTCTGAGACCCTTTCCTTGACTAATCAAGGAGGCAAGAAAAATGTACAGCCCTTCCCACAAAGAGCACTGTCCTTGCACTTACTGTAACCAAAAGTCCGTTTAATTGCAGTCAAACGAAACTATCTATATTTCAGGAAAATAGAGAAAAAGGGTGGTTCAAAATCTTGCCCATATAGTTACCCAAATAACAGCATTCATCCTACTTTGAACCAGCCAGAGTACATCAGTTTTAGCTCAGTTTTAGATTCATTCACTCAGCTCCAGTTGTCTTCCACTGAAAGTATAGAAAACAAAATAGATATGCAAGAAAATGCTATTTCCTTATCAATTGAGGGGTTTGAATAATCTTTATTTTATTATTATTTTTTATTTCCCCTCCCAGGTAAGCTAGGATTTGAGTATGTTCTGTAGGCACTTAAATAGTTTTTCCTGAAAATATCTGCCTTGAAAGCATCAATTAGGGTATTGCTGAGCTCCTTCTTCCTCCAACTCTCAGTTACTGTGGGTGAACCAACCACACATTCCCACTAACTACAGAACTAAGTCAAAAAAGAAAAGAAAATACAGTACTGAGGTGCAGTATTGTGAAATTACACACAACTGAAATTAATGACTGAAATTCTTCTTTTTCAACTTATGCCACTTGTCATTTATGTCTGTATACATAAGATGGAAATCTTGAACTGTCCAAGTCATCCAGTTCCAAACAAAAGAGCAGTCTAAAGAACAAGCCATACAGCCTCTACCTTACAACTTAGCAACTGTTACCAAGATCTGCATTTCAGAAAAAAAAAATGAAGCCTACAGCCTGTCACTCAGAACCACTGCATTTCTCCAAGGCTGTCTTCTTCAACACTTAATATAAGAAGTCGGATGGGCTCTTTAACGGATACAGGGGAAAAGTATTTCCTTATCACTAGCACAAGAGATAGATGATGTTTCTTCAGACAACCTATTATTTCAGCAGTTTGGATATTTATTTTTTTCTTAAGTCTCTGTGGTGGATAAATCAGTGATGCTCTATTGTTCTGGTTTTTTATCTAAGGAGAGTCACTGTTATTTTTTTAAGAACCAGATCACAAAGACGTTTTGTGTTAATTAAACATCCATTAAAAGAGAAACATATCACATTATAAGGTAATGTGGAAGCACTCAGGTCATTGTTCATTACTGACAATAACCAGAAAGAAAGCTCAAATATTTTCACTTAAAACGGAAAAGCATTGAAGAATTGTATAAAGAAATTGCAGAATTAGTAGCAGCCTCTGAAGTTCATGCACAATTTGAATAATGTCATAAAAGGGAAGGCAAAAAGAAAGTAATTTGTGGAAATACTATTATGAAGAATAGTGGTATACATAGACTCATCCCACTCAGTGTCATTTTTTTTTTTTTTTGGTCTACTTATGACTTGCTACAGTTTCCAAGAACTCCCAAGCTGAACAGTGTGAACAGTTCAGCTCCTGCACCTGCATGATACAATCATGCTTTTGTTCTCTTTTTCCTACTATTCTTTAAGAAATGATTTGGTAAGTTTTGCTTCTAATTAGATTATAAATTATTCATGGCATGGACTGTATGTCCTACTTGTTTTTAGGTACCTGGCACTGCACAGCCATGCTGCTAGTGAAGCTCCCAGTCTCAGCAGGGGCAAGGCAAATAAAAAAGTAAGCAGTACAATAATAAGCATTGTTATGCAATACAACACAGACACAGGAAATTATTAACATCAAGGTGATTCAAGCTGCTGCTTCAGAGCATGATTAACATACACAAAAATGAAATAAGATACTTTCACACATTTTGAACCTCAATCTCCCCTTATACGCTTCTAAATTTTATTCTGCTGCTAAAGTCAGTAATAAAGTTTTGGCCACCTCGTTAAATGGAAATTGTCAGCATATCCAGGTCTATTGAGCATGTCTTTTAAGACAGGAACAACAACTAAAAAAAATCAACAACAACCTTCTTGAAGTTTTTCCCCCCTGCAAAATTAGTTTACATTCACCCCACAATCCTGCTTCCCTACCAGGGAATTGGAAGTGACAAGACAGTATCCTTGATAAGTAAGAATGTAAGATAAAGTAAGATAAAGTAAGAAGCTTTAGTGGTGAGACGAATGGCAGACTGGCATTGAAAGGCAATATTTTAGATATATTTTCTAAGAGCAATGTTTCTTTAATAGTATTTTCTTTTATTTACTTGTATTTGATTGAAGCAAGTCTTTTTAAATGTTTTTTTAATTGCAGTTTTTTTCTTAAGAAAAAAAGTGCAACAGAGAGCCACGCATTATTAGTCAATTTGGAGCCATTACCAACTTAAGTTAAATGGCTAATAACAGTAAGTAAAAACACAAACAAGCTACAAAAGCTTGTTTCCCAGTTAATGAGAAACATACTAGAGCTTGATGCTGCCTCGGAATTCATGAAGTGCAGGGCACTTTCAAAAATGCTGAGTACTGACAATAAATACTTCACCCATCCTCAGGCCATCAGCTTTGACAAAAGGCCAGCTCTTCCTTTCCCCTCCTCTCTCCAGCATCCCGTTAGAGAAGCTGAAGTACTTCACTGCTAAAGCTCATTACTGTGGCCACGGTGAAACTGCACTTTCCAAAGTCAGAGAGCCTGTTCACTGAAGAGTATTTACATAGATTAATCAGATACGCAGTTGCTGCATGGATCAAGGGCTAAGTCTGCATCATGACCTCTACAACCAGAAAGTCTCTTCAGCCTAATATCCTGGAATTAGGGCAAAAGGATGGGACTGATTCCCAGCAGCTGAAAACCAGTTACACCTGGGTCAAAAGTGGGTGATGCCTGAAGAATATGATGCAGTGCAACCTTACCAAGCTTGTAAGCAACCACTTTGGGGTGGGGGAAGGAAATTCAACCTGGGAGCCAGGGCTGCTGTTGGCAGAGATCAAAACAGGTTGGAGAACAGGCCAACAAGAACTTAAAGAAATTTAGCAGGGCTCAGAAGGTGCACAAGGACAAGGAGCCAGGGAGGCAGAGATGTGGGCTGCCCAGGGTGGCTGTGCCAGCTCTGCACTGGGGGGTTTCAGCACTGTGGAGGCAGGCACAGACCTAAGCAGCCCTGTCTGACCTTGGATCAAGGACCTTCTCATACCTCCAGACCAAGTTATCCTGCCATCCCACCAAATTCAGTATGGATTGCACATATTTATGCACATTTTACAGGGCAAGTGAATTGCTTTTCCTGATCAACAATGATACAACTCAAATTTCAGCCCAAGATTGTGGCTGTTTAAAATATTCCAGATGAAAATAATGAATTGTTAAAGCCTTTTCCCAACCTTCAGAAATATTTCAAGGTATTTTCTATATTGAAAAAAATACATCAGCTATGCAAAACACTGCCAGCTCATTTCTGACAGGAAGTAAGAGCTATCTACTTATGGCATTAGTATACAAAGATCCAAGAAGAACAGTTAAGATAGTCAGACCCTGGCAAAATGTGATGAAGATCCAGTGTCATCTACAAATTCATGATTGCTGCCCATTTCACATTTACATCCACTTATCTTGGTCAGAATTCATCAAACAGCTTTTCTAGGGCTGCATTTGATTTCAGAAAAAAATATTATTTTAAGAAGTATTTATTTCTGTGGCTCTATCTCCAGGAAACATGGGTTGCATAGTAGCAACTTTTCTAAGGTGAAAATTTCTTGCTGTAAATTAATCATCACATCTAGCTGTGCAAACAATGAAATAACCACCAAAACAGGAAATGTGTATCAGCTATTTTCCTTCAGCAGTTTTATCACAGTATTTGAAATGGATATTGTAAGCTGCCTAAACACTACCATTCTTTGTGCAGCATTTTTTTTCCTCTTGAAACATTTATTTGATTAGGTGGCCTGTGGATCCTGACACAATCAGTGCTGGTCGAGTTCCCCAAGTACAGGACACTCGGACCTTACGCCTTTGCTTAACTCCACTACCACAGCATATACATGATACAAAACAGCAGCTGGGTTGGTAAATTAACTTTCCAGTTCCCGTAAACACATCTGCAAAAACAATAATAAGACACTTTCCCCATACCCAACGGGTGAAATGTGCCTACTGGTATCTATATTTGCTTCCATCAGGCTGGAGTAATGATGGCACCCTGGAAATAATGCCTTTATACTGAAAAGTACAACTATGCCATGAATCATTTTGTGGAAGGGTGCTGCTTAAGAACAAACTTAAAAGTCTAAACAAGTCTGCTTTTATGTACTAAAGTTAATTTAACCCTTAGGTAGTATCTCTTCCAGTGCTACACACAGCATATTAGTGCTTTACATAGTATTTTTCTTATATATTCAAATCTTCCTCAGCAACAAGTAGATATACTTGATATAGAAAATCATAGGATGGTTAATAGCTCATCAGCTATGATGAGCTATCATCCATGTGAGTTTGGGAAGAACTGTAACAGGCTTATGAAGAATGCCTGTGATCATGTTTTCATGACAGTCAAAAGAATCAGATGCTCAGTAGTACAAGAAAATGAATGCAAAACCGAAAAGCCATTATGAGATAAAGACAGCCACCAAGGATACTAGTGGTCTGTTCCAAACACCTCCTGGCAGTGGAGGATACCGAAGAAAAAGAAAGGATTCAATTAAGAGGCATGAAGGTATTTTCCTCAATGGAAAGGCTGAAAAATGGGCAACAAGATAAAAATAAAGACATGAAAAAAGTAAGGATTGTTCCTGAATGACTTTGTAAAAGACAAAAGGAAGAAATAAAACACACAAACAATTAGGTTTGTTACTGAAAAGGCAAACACTCAAGAATCATTGCCAAAAGATACAGTGACAACCTAACAGGATACTGAAGGATTTGAGAGAGCAGATGGTCAGAGAGGCCCAAACTTCATACTGCATTTCCTAAGCTGTTAACAAAAAGTGCGCCAAGTACAGTTTTCACAGCACAAATGGAATGTAATTTTAGTTTGCACTATCTATAACACAGATAATGGCACGATGACTTTTATTAGGAGATACCTTCCACCCCACACACCCAATAGAGACTTTATATTACAGAGTCATAGAATCGTTAAGGGTGGAAAAGACCTCTAAGGCCACCAAGTCCAACCATTAACTCAGATCTGCTAAGGCCACCAATAAAATATGTCCCTAAGCATCACAACTACTATCTTTTAAATACCTCCAGGGATGGGGATTCCCTGGGCAGCCTGTTTCAATGCTTGACAATCTTTTTGTGACAAAGTGTTTCCTAACACCCAACCTAAACCTCCTCCACCGGTGCAACTTGAGGCCATTCCCCTTGCCCTATTGCTTGTTAACTGGGGAAGAGTAACTTCACCTCACTACAGCCTCCTTTCAGGCAGTTGTAGAGAGCGATCACATCCCCCATGAGCCTCCTTTTCTCCAGGCTAAACAACCCCATCTCCCACAATGGGTGAAAATTTTAGCTTTTCACTGCCATCTAAACTTACAGTTTCTCAGCATATATGGTGCCTCACACACATACATAAGCTACCATAAAAAAATACAGAAAGTGTGATGTTTCTCCATAATACAATGCATTCAACAACTACCTGTAATTTCTGACCCTTCCTAAGAAGGAACAGGAAAGCCAGCTACTGAGAGAAAGGAAAAACTGTGAATGTGACTTGCTTTCCAGCCACTCCTTTTTTTTTTAATTCTCTTGCTTTTTTCAGGCAGGCATGTAAAACCACACAAGTCTCCTAGAACCTCTGTTGATTCCTCACTTGCATTTCAAGATTCCTTAAGGAGATCAATCACAGTACTTAGTGTAAGCTACAGTACAGACAAGACAAAGTCCTTGCTCTCCCTCAAACTGTTTTGGACAGTTCAGCCTAAAGTTGAAACTTTAGGGGCTTGGGACTAGGTGATCTTTAAGGTTTCTTCCAACCCAAATAATCGTATGAAAATAATCTAGGGAGTTTGCTGCAGCTGTTTTTTAAGATATACTTCAAAGATAAGCATAATTGCATGGCAAAAGTGAAAAGAAAACATCCAAATCATTATAATAATTAAAAAAAAATACCTATGTCAGGTCACAAAGCTACAAAGTGTCTGGTAGAGTAAAGCCAGGGGTGGAGTTTGCTGTTGAAAATCCACTTCCCATGTTTATAAACAGCTTTCCCTCAACGCACAGAAAACAACCAACCAACCAAACATATACAAGCAAAAAACACATCAACTTCACTTGCTATGGATAGAAAGATGAATTTGACAAGCCCCTTCTAGGCAGGCTGATGGCTGAGGAGCAGAGCAGGCAGGGACTGAGCTTCCCCAGCAGCCTACTTGACAGGTCCTGTCAGTTTTCATTTCTGGCTTACCGCCTGCCCACGAGCAGCTTTTGTAAATTCTGAAGATTCTACTTTTGGGTGAATCATTTTTTGAAAACAAATATATTGTTCTTTAGTCTCACATTTCTTCCCTAAATCTCAATTTTTTCCACCGGGAATGTTCTCTATCCAGCTCTGGGCTCAACCCCTTTTCCAAGTTTATCCTTTTCCAGCTTCCAAGCTCCATAATCTCCAATGCAAACAGCTGTGGTTATCCCCATAGAAAGACTTTAGGAAACCTCCAGCTACATCTACAGTTTCATAAACATTGAGGTATGTGTGAACTGTATTATTCTGCAACCTTTCTGGGGGTGCAGGCGCAAAGAATTACAGACTGCCAGACTCTCTGTGTGGCAGGGCAGCAGGAGAAAGGCGCTGCCGGGCTGGAGGTGCCTCTGCCGAGGTAACACCACCGCCAAGTGCGAGATGCTGCAGATAGCAGAGGGGGAGCAGCCCACACGCAGATGGCTCACCCTGTCCTGTGGCACCCCGCGGGACAAAGGGCAGGCAGGTGCTAGAGATAACAGACTGCTAGCTTCTAACAGGATTGAGACCAGTGAGAAAAGCGAAACCAGGCTGATTAACTGGGACGTGATGAGGATGACAAATGTAAAGAACTTGGAAAGCAAAGAACAGGAGAAGGGAATGCAAGGAGAGGCAAATCGGGTGTTTGAGGGCATATTATCAACACAGTGAGGGGGAAGCTGGGTGCTCTCCCTCCTGCAGGTGAGGGAACAGGTAGAGAGGATCTCCTGAGGTCTTAAAATGTACCAGATGGAGCAGACCTTTCCCCAGGTTTATAGCTCATTAACTGAGCATTTGGGTAATACTAATGGAACTCTGTTCATGAAAGTTATGAATTCTGTTTGTACCATTCTGAAACAATGCAAATAACTTTACTTTTTTTGATTGTTTTTCCTGTCTCAAAAATAGATTTCTCTCAGGACAAGGCAGACAACAACTATTCCAGTTCTCAGAAGATACTCAACACAAAAAACGACTGCTAGATCAGAGTCTAAAAGGCATATCTACCACAGTTTCCTACCCCAAACAAATGCTTATGAATAGTACAAGCAAATAAATATTTCCTATGAATAATAGGAGTGTTCAGAGCTTCAGAGTGGAAGACTTTTGGAGCCAGATGTGATGCTTGCATGATTAATAATGCCCAGTAGAGTTTTCTTCCACGAAATTACTCAACTGCTTTCTGAGCTTGTTTCAATTTTTTATACTCATAACATCCTGCAGTATGATCTCTACAGCTCTGCTCTGATCTCTAATGTGCAAAGAACAGGTTTGTTCTTTATCACCTAGTAGTTTCATTTGATGTGCCTTATATTCGACAAACAGGAATATTTCTCAGAATAGATGTAAATAACACCACTAAGTACACCATAAAAACTGATGTCTTACTCTTACCTCTTTCTCCCAATTACAGTGCTTTCCTAAAAAACATGGACTCTATTTAATCTTAAAATTTTGAAACAAAGTATGCTTTAGTATGCATTTTGGTAAAGATTGTTGTAGTGGAGAATAGACTTGACTTGACTGAAACGTATTATATACTTCTTTCTAATTATCTACTGTTTTTGAATTAGGAGAAACTAATGTGCTTTAAATCTTAGTGCCTGCATTCTAATATGGGGAGGCAATTCTGATCTTCTCTGAAATACTTCATTAGAACCATCCATAAAAACTTTATATAAAAAGTTTACATTTACTGATTTCAGGATCAAATTTCAGAAATCCAGAACTTTAAAGATACAAATATAACATTTAGTATGTTAAATTATCATGTCTTAGATGTCTAGGACAATAGAGGTTTCAGTCCTTCTAAGGATACAACATTTCACCAGAACTATACAAAGCTCCTTTTTGAGCACAGAAGTTAAACACATGAGCTATTTAGACAGCTTCTTACAATCTTCTCAAAATTGCAATATGTTTCATTCCTAGAACTTATTCTTTCACAGTAACTGTTCAAAAAATGAAAGGGGAAGAAATAGTTGTCGGTCTGATACTACATTTTAACAAAAATGTGAAATGCTTCACTCAAAGAATTTGAGAAAAACTTTTCAGTTCTTCCAATGCTCTTCTGCTGCTGTGCTTGGGACTAACAAAGTAAAACTACATAGGTTTTTCATTCCAAGGTTTCTATCCTGTAATGACCACTTGAAAGAAAATTATCATTAAAAAACCCCTCCTGACACATCTGTTAAGTCTGTTTTGTGTGCTCACTTTCACAAAATGCTGAATCACATTTTCTCCACATGCAAAGGAGACGACTGACCACACACAGAGATCTCATCTGAACATTGTGGCTTGGATCTGTAATTAACAATGTTTTTAGATTGTTTGTTTTAAAACCAGGACACATTGGAAGGTTCTGACATAATTTGTTTAGAGTAGGACACAATGTATCCGACTTGCTTCCTGCTAATCATAATAATTCATCATTCCCTGTGTCCAGTAACTTAGGGCTGCCAAGCACATGGAATAGCAAACCCGTATGTATTGCTGTCCTGATTTTAGCTGGTATGGAGTTAATTTCCTTCTCAGTAGCTGGTACAGTGCTGAGTTTTGGATTCAGTAAGAGACTAATGTTGATAACACACCGATGTTTTAGTTGTTGCTAAGTGGTACTTATCCAAGTCAAGGACTTTTCAAGTTTCTCAGACTGTCAGCAGGTACACAAGAAGCTGTGAGAGAGCATGGCCAGGACAGCTGACCAAACTGGGCAAAGGGATATTCCATACCATGGAACATCATTCTCTGTTTATAAACTAGAGCAGTCTGTTCCTGAAGGACTGCACCCTATGGAAGGGACCCATACTAGAGCAGCTCATGAAGAACTGCAGCCTGTAAGAAGGACTCATGCTGGAGAAGTTTGGAAAAGACTGTCTCCTGCTGGAGGAACCCCAAGCTGAGGAAGAGTTTTGAGTAGTCTGCCCCTGAGGAGAAAGGAGCAGCAGAGACAATGTGCGATGAACAGACCCCATTCACTGTCCTCTCCACCGCTGGAGGGGGAGGAGGCAAAGAAAATTAGCAGTGAAGTTAATCCCAGGAAGAAAAGAAGGGGGGAGGAAATGTATTCTAAGATTTGGGTTTACTTTTCGTTACCCTAATCAGATTTGATCTCCCCATGTTGAATCTGTTTTGCTCATGACAGTGACTGGTGAGTGATCTCTCCCTGTCCTTATGTCTACCCAAAAGCCTTTCATTCTGTTGTCTCACCTGTTCACCTGAGGAGGGGAGAGATAGAGCAGCTTTGGTGAGCATCTGACTTCCACCCAGGGTCAACCCAGGACACTCAGTTAAGCACATTTGCAAACTTTTAGCTGACATGGTTAATTGAGAGTTAAAAATTTACCTGCAGTAGCTAAGGAAGGCAACGAAGTACTGATGTGAATATTGCGGTGGAAATCTTATTGTCCCATCTGTCAGTCGTAAAAACAAACAAGCCAACTCTATCACTGCCTTACCCTGATGAACACAAGAGACTCATTTCCTTGTATTCTACTTGTACCCATTAATAGCCTATATTCTTTTAAGGATTTTTCTTTGAGGAAAAATCAGCTTTGAGCTTAGTCCTTTTACACATGCTAGTGTAGTAGCTTTGACAAGAGCTACTAGGCAGTGTGTTCATCTGCTACTGACTCTGAAATAGATCACTAACCATTGCTCCAGCTACATCAAAGCAGACCCCTCCAGAAGTGCCACACCAGTCAGGGCCCACAGCTGGAGTGCTGAAGAGCCTAGAGCTTTTTATGTCCCATTCAAGAGCAGTGAGACGTGGCAGGAAAGCCTTTGGGCCGTACAACACAGGAGAGAAGGCTTTGCTCTGGTGAGTGGTACTACTGGAACTGGTCTCACATCATGACCTCTGGCCAAAGATGGAAAGCCAGAGAGTTGGTCCCACAATACACTGCTATAATTAAAATATGCAGCAGCTCAGACTTTCCATTTCTCTACCTGACTTCATGCCCACCTTTATATATGATGTCTCTGCTACTCACTAATAATAGGTAACAACCAGATGCTAGAGCAGGAAACTATCAAGCTTAAATATTGGGCAAGTATTTCACATTTTTTGAGGAAATTATAAAGTCAGCATCAAAAGTCAATAATGCCTGCTGGTGCAAGTGAGTGCTGTAATCAGACTGCAGACTAAACCCAAGGCAGTGTCAAGCAGAATGTAAAATGAACGGTCTGCAAGAGAGGCAGCACTTCAGAAATACGTCTGCATTTGAAGTTCGTGACAGTATTAAATAAACTCAAATTCGAAAACTATAGTCTTCCAAAACACATGCCCTGAAAAACTTGTTTAATATTTGCAGTCTGGTGTCTTTTTCATTGATTTAAAGAGAAATTGTTTACTGCTTTCTTTTGGAGGAACAGCAGTCTGTGTGGAGCATTATTTGCTATGTTTGAAAGTGACAGATACAGCCATAAAGAAAGGAAATCCACTTTCACTGCAGTGCTCCCTCTAATTCTCTGTCTTCATTCCCAATAGTAATGAAGGGACATTAGAATGCTTTTTTTTTAGAAATCATTGGGAAATGCCAGTTCCATGCCATCATGTCACAGTTACCTTATAAGGTAGACAGTGGGAGAGTTCAATACCTCACCCCAGATGAAGGATCTTTCAGTGATTGCATCTCTGTACAATAACACTCTTCTTGGAAGCAAACTACTGTAATAATTTGTTCATAATGGAAGGTATGTTTTTTACAGATCAAAGTGGACTACAGTTTTAGCTTATATGTTCAACCTATGCCCAAATTTCAAGGGAAAGTACAAATACTCCACGATCTTCATTCACTTTCAGAAACATTTGCCCCATGTGCTCCAAAAGGCTTGGCACCAAGTGCACATGCATGTTATTCTATGAGTAACACCAGCACACACACTGTGACTTCAGGGAGAGATGATTTTTCAGTGGCAAAGTGTGTGCCAAAAAAGCAGTGGGGTTTTGGTGAATTTGCTTCCAGCTCTGATCTAGCAGAACCACAGCTGCTTAGAATTTTAAGTGTACTGCCAAAGTCCAAGAGAGAATAAAAAGAACATGAGTTTTTGTGCTGATCTGGGGAAAGTGGTTGACTGTACAGATCTTAAAAGATCATGAAAATGCAAAAATCATTTTCTCCCCTCACAATACATATTTTCCCTACTTTTCTGTAGAAACAGAAGCAAGTGGGTTTAGAGACAGATGCTAAAAGAAATTAAATTCTGCTATAAAACCCCAAATTATTTCTCAATTCGCCTAGAGGTACTACTGAGGTCATTGCTACTTCAGTAATATTAACCATCTCACAAAAGCTGGAGAGCACGAGGAAACTGAGCGATGTCCCAAAGTGAGAAATTAACTACATGAATCAACTGTAGAAATTAAATTCTTATCAAGTACCTTGTATAAAAAGTTGATTGAGAACTGCTGATAAGACTTTTCAGTAAGCTGTAAAGCAGTGAATAAAATTTGTTTTTCAGCACATTCTGACTTGCAAGCAAATACTGCTCTTGCCCAAAGAGGACTATATTTAGTTAGGAATAGCCCTTCTGAAGACCACAAATATTCTTTATCCCCAGCAGTCCAAAGGGTGAAAGGCAAAATATATGAATAATACAAAATTTAATCAGAGTTCATACAATAGTCGTCAGTCTGCCTTTATATACAGCTCCATACTAAGTTTCAAGAACTACCTTTCATCATCTGAGCTAAACACTTCCTCCCTACTCACCAGCCAAAACAAGGGCTTTTCAAAACAGGTTTCAGTCTCACATACAAGCAGGAACAGCTGTGAAATACTCATGCTACAGAAAAGCATGCTACGTAAAAATTACAATTTGAGTTTACTTCTTTGGCATTAATTCCATATGTCACGGTATGAGCTTTTTCTCTAGGTTTTTTTTTTTTTATTAACAGACATACAGATTTATATATCCAGACACATACAAGTCTTCCTCCACTCCAAACACTCTTAAATGCTGATTTCCTTGGTAAAATGTGTCACATTCACGACATTCCCAGTTACCAGCTTTCAAACGAAAGATGAGCAAGTTTGCCCTAGCCCATCAGAAAATTTTCTCTCCTTCTTATATATAACATCTTTGTGGAATTTAGTAAAGCCCAAGGAAAAGGCTGAAGTTGAAATTTGAGTGAGACTGAGGAGGCGGGGAGAAGAAAACATAACATGTAACAAATTCCCTCTTGTTTTGATTACAGAATGTACAATGCCACTCAGGATGCTTCCTAGAAATAGCATATTTGAAACCAGATATTACAGCATAGCAGGAATATCCAAAAGAAATTATGAATAAGTTATTATCTTCCAGATAATAGCACATTCATGGCCTGCAGTTCCCCACATAACACAGGATTAAGGGCAACCAAGTTACCAAGCACAAGAGAATCATTATTGGTGATACTGCAGTAAAATCAGCCACAAAGTTCTCAGGGAATGTTTCTCTATGCGGACATAAGGTAGGGCTGGTAAAACAGATACTTCAGTGTGCTTGTCATTGAGGCAGCTGATCACGTCCACATTTATTTACACTGCAGTGTTCACATGAACACAGGGGACTTTTAAAGCTGGTTTGGAGACTGGTCTTTGGCATCAGCCACTGGTCCTGTGCCTTCCTTAGAAAACATACGCATTTTGCAAACAGTGGCAGAAATCTTAAGTGAGAAAAACTCCGCATGAAAAATAAAGAATAAAACTGGCATCACAAAAATACTATGCTCAAACAAAAGGTAACGAAAGACTCAGCAAAATCCCCCCATCAGAGAACACAGTAACAGGTAATTAGCACACCATGAAGCTATTGCAGAGGTACTCTGAAATGAACACATGTAATACCTTGCAGTGCACTACTATGTGTTTAAAATAGCTCCATCGATATTTGTGTCCTCTAGGTTCTCATGATGAAGCCTACAGCTGACAAAAAAAGAGTTCTCTCAGTGCCCACCAGGTGACTGTTCATCTAAAAGTTTCTTTTCATGTCCAAGAGATCCAAATGGAGTGACTTCACTAGCTTAGACTACAGGATCAGCTTTACGTAGGAAAATGTTGAATTTTTGATTCAAGTCACTGATCAAAAATGTAGAAGTGGACAGGTGCGGCCACTGGTCATGCTTTGGATTGCTGAACATCCAAAATAACTTACTTTCTTGATGAAATGAAACCTCCATACTCAGGTACAGTAGAAAATGTAAAGAAAAATAGTCTAATGAAAATTAAAATCAGCTTAACTCCTCTTTAAAACCTCAAAGCCCTTTCCTCAAACTTACTCAGTTCCTACAAAAAGTACTTATTATAGGTTTTAAAAAGCTACCTTTTCACACTTATAGGGCCAAATAAAAACTCTGTGGTCACTGTTCCCACAACAAAGGACTATAAATCTGGGGCAAAAGGAAGGTTATATTGTCCCTGCTATAGGTAGAAGGAGCTTTGCTTCTCAAGATCAGAATAGCTATGTCAAATTGATTTTTATTTAGCTCATGTATTTCATAATGCTGGAAACCAACCCTTTTAGAAGTGACTAGTGGGTCTGGACACTGAGCATGTGGCAGTGTAAAGAAAGACTTCATTTTCAAAACCAAGCTTCTGTAAAGCCAGACCTCTTTATGATGTCTAAAGTGACAGAAAATCAAATGCCGATGAGTTGGACTCTTCTAAATGAGTGTGTAGTTCAATAGTACAACCCCACTGTAAAAATATTTATAGTTCCTCCTGTAAACCCCGTAATAAGTCACAAAAAACAGATGGAAATTTATTTGAAAAATACATGTTTATAAGCTAGCAGTTAGACCCTTAAAAAAGAAATCAGACAGAACTGCACGTTAAACCTACTTTAATGGCATCCATGTAAGTTTCAATACAAACTCCAAACCTACCAACTTTGAAATGACTCTATGTTAGCTTTCATGTCCTTAGCTTCATATCTGCAATGTATAAACATCAGGTGACTGACATTTTGATCAGAGGTATTCAGAGGAAAGATATTTCAAAACAGTACACATTCTGTGTCAGTGTGTTAGTCACCCATTTACAGCCACAAAAGTGGCAAAAGCTGCAACTAAGAGCTTTGTTTTCCATCAATAGCTTGTATTTCAAAAATTCTAAGGGCAAGTCTCTGTATTAACCAAATCTCTTTGTCTAGTAAACATTTCCTCATTTTTTTAAATCAAAAAATATCTGCTGACCCAACATACAGTCGCCTCCTGGGCTTCCCCAGAGAAACAGAGAGGCAGCAAGATAGCTAGGAAAGGCTGCATTGGCATTTTCCTCCACCACCCCAACTCCCAGGATAAAAGCTTGCTTCAAAGCAACTGATGCATGAATGAGAAACGTCTAAACCTCAAGTCTATTTAAATGCTAGACAGCAGAGATTACAATCCTGAAAAACTGCAGAAGGCAATATAAGACCCTGAACTTTACGGGAATGAGCTCAGTTTCTTCAGGGACCTGATCTGCAGGATCCCATGGGAGAACCCCCTGTAGAGCTAAGGTGTCCAGGAGATCTCACTGATCTTCAATGTGCCACATCAGGAGAGTGGTGGTTGCATAGAGAGCTGCTCAGGTGGAGCACAAGCCCCCAGGGAAGAGGGGAGAGGAGGAGATGTGGGGAGATGTCCGAGAGCAACTCAGAAACGCTGGATGGGCACCACGGAAGAGGAAGCCAAAACTCATCTGGAAGCTGCCAGAGGACAGGAGGTGCCTTTACATCAACAACAAATGAAGGACCAAACCAAACAGGCACTGGTAACTGAGGAAAAAAACAAGAAGGAAATTCTGGGGAATTACAAGACAGCTTTATTCCAAACCTTGGAAAGAAAATGGAGCAGAACGTCCTTCACTATATTTCCAGGAATATGAAGGACAAAAACACCTTTGCAAATGGCAAGGACAATTTCCCAAAGGCAAAATGTATCAAATCGACCCAGTTACTTATGATGAAGCCACTGGCTCTGTGGATGAGGGCAGTGCAGCAGACAACTTCCCTGACTTTACCAGGCCTTTTGACACAGTCCTGCCTTAGCATTAAGCAGTGAAAAAGAAATGGACAAGACTTATGAAAAAGTGGCTGGTTTGACACTCTCAAGACAGCAGTAAACAGGTCAAAGTCTAACTAGCAGTTAGCTACAAGCGACATGTCTCTGGGGTCCAACTGATCAAAAGAGCAAACATACACAGTCACCAACTTCACGTGTAACCCAAACTCCAGCAATCAAGAGGGTGGACAAGAGGGCTCCCACCTGAATGACCCCATGAACTGACGACCAACTCTTGAAACCAAATAAAACCAAATGCAAAAATCTTATGCCTAAGTATATAATGGGAACTTACAGGCTAAAAACCAGCTTTGGAACAGATGTCCTTGGGGTCCTGGTGAACACCTGGTTGGACACAAATAAGCAAGGCATCCTTGCAATAATGAAGGTGAACTGTACAGTGGGCTGTACTAGCATGAGCGCATGCTAGTGATGGGAAGCAACCAACACTTTCCATGTGATGTTCCTGATGCCTCGAATGGAAGCTCTGTTCCTGGTTTTCAGCTCCCCTGCAACAATTTTTAAAAAATGATGGAGAATACAATGACCTATAAAAAGAGGTAGATGAAGCTGGGTATGCTTGGACTAGAAAAGAGAGGCTTCTTAACGACTTAGGGGGTATCCATAAAAAGGTAGAAAAGGTAGCCAAGATCATCTCAGTGGGGCACAATGAAAGGAGTAAAGGCAGTGTCATCAGTTGCAGCAAGAGAAATTGTATCTAGACACAATAACAATCCAAAAATCCTACAATAGGGGTCTTCAGACACTGGAATATGTTTGTCCAGAGGGGCTGCAGAATCTCCCTCTGCAGAGGTCTTCCACACTTGAGTGCATAAGACTGAGCAACTCAATTTTATTTTGAAGTCAGCTCTGCTCTATGCAAGAGATCCAACTCCAGAGGTCCAGTGGTGACCTGGACCTTCTCAACAACAAAATTCTATGGTAAGCAGAAAGCTGGGAAAAAGAACAAATAGGGCTACCAGTGTGCAAAAATGCAGACCAACGAGTCTCCATAAGGCCTACAGATGATAAGGCTGCATATGAAAACTGTTTCCATGAAGTCTGAAAACTTTCTTAGAGAACATCTACTTTCTGCAATGTTTAGATTTATACATTAAAAAAATAACTTGAGCAAAGCTGATTATTGAAACACAAGGATTTCTTTGCTTCATCCTAATGTCCTGGGTTTTGCTTGTAGCATATGTATAATTATATTTTCAATTTATATGATGATTTGTAAAACAAAACAAGCCCTATGCCTTTAACTTTTTTCAAGGTGTTTTTTCAGACCACACAGAGCTTGTCCCCAGCAAACTGCATTCTCAGCTACAGACAGCAGACCAATTGCACAACATATTTTACTCTTATGTAAAACATACACGTGGAGAGAGATCCGAATATATCTCTATCAATACATGAATTTTTTTTTAAAGAAACTGCACGAAGAGACATATGGGCTTTTCTTCATGTAGGTCATTTCTTTGAAGTGCCCTTCTCGATCTGTGATGTCACTTCAGCCCTTGACAAGACCATACACCTTTCTATTTCAGTCAGTTCAAGTTCAGTGCCACACTTATGCTAGAGATTTTAGAGAATAAGATATAAAAATATCAGTCAATTTGCAGTTGGTCTTTACATGTCATAGTTTTTCCCATGGTGATTCTTAAGACAATATCACCAGAACAAAGAAAGGAGCATGCAGTTTTGAAGTGGTATAACTTTTTAAATAAGTAACATGTATAACTCTTCTACTCTCTAAATGGTAATTAGGTTTTCTGTTGCTTGATGGGGGTGGGGGACAGAAATCCATCACTGCAAATGATTAACATCTATTTTTCTTCTTCAAGCTTCTAAGAATTTAGTATTACTACCTAGGTCAAACTCAGAATTTCAAGTGCAATTCTTAAATTCACAGATGGGTGGAGAACTACAACCACAGTAGCAAGCAACAGATTTCCCCACAGACAGCAGTATGGGCAAAGCTTTATCAGCAGCACCACCATTCACTGCACCAACAGATGTCAGCGCTCAAAGGCAGTGAAAAAAGTGAGAGCGGAGTTAAAGACTGGGTCTGCATCTGCATGTGTCTATCACTGAATAGTAGAATTACTATCTCCTTAAGCACTACACTTTGAAAGCAAAATCAAGCTTTTTTTAGCTTGATATTCTTTTACATGAGCTACTTCCTATTTCCTTAGAAGAAAGCAGCCCCTGAACAAAAGAACTTTCAAAAGGCAGGGATTCATATTAAGCAGGGAACTAAGTGAAAGAAAAGTATGCGGATACTTTTAAAAAATAGTCTCACAGTGGTCTGAATACTAATTAAAGAAGCAAGCCATGCTGATCTAATGTAATTTTATTGCAATGTTTTAAAAGCAGACACTGACTTTTAATAAATAATTGAAAAAGAGGGTTTATGTTGCCAAGCAATATGATCACCCCTACACAAGTGAGAAGATGTAAAATTCTGGGAAGAAAGTATCAGACATTCTTTCTTTCTACTTTATTCATATGAAAAATACACAGTACTGCCTCTACCCTAAATGCTAGCATTAGATATCTTCACATGGGAAGTGCAAAGCTGCATACTTTTCCATTAAAACTGCAACTTCTGTTTCTACCCAGTATCAGAGAAAGAAGTTGATTCTTCTATAATTATTTTTGAGACGCATACAAAGTCTTATAACAGCCAGATGTTCCACAGTCATCAGCTCATTCATTGCACAGAATCTTTTCGGTCCTTTGCACAGTATTGCCTACTATCTCCTCTGATTTTCACCTATTTTCTTACCTGATTAGAGATTTGTCCTTAAAAGAAAGGGCCCAAGTTTCAAATAAGTCAGAGTCCACTCACTTATTGTATTCTTAAAACAAGTTAAGAACCAAAGTACATACAGCTTCCAAGAAGGAGTAGGAAGACAAATGAAAATAGATTTTACACTTGTAGTTACCCTTGCCTAAGTGATTGCATATCTCAGTGTTCCCACAAGGACTGTGAATGTTTAATTTTAACAGTTATAAGAATGTAACAGCAGGTTATGTGCTCATCCAATCTGTTTGAAAAGCTTTTAAAATCAGAGGCATCAAAATGAGCAATACCTGTATCTCCATAAATACCAGCTATAAAATCCAACCAGCTTACCGTGGAGAGTTATAGCAAGTTGTCATATTATTTCATGCAAGCCTTTCTTGGTTACAACAGAGTTCAAATGGAAGATTTCAAGATGCAAGAAAGACAAACTAGGAGTTTTACTACTCTACATGCTTTCCTTCATAACAGCACTGGAGCACAGCACTCAAGTGTTGTTTCAAAAGCTTACAAAGCTAGTGACCTAAACACGGAATCAGGGAGTCTCAGGTTTAACCAGTCCCTGCAATAAAACAATGCATTTAGCAGCAGTTTAGTGGTAAAGCAAAGCTCCTCATGTGCAATCATGAATCACACTCCAAAGCTCAGGTTTCAACTGACCCTAATGAACTGACATGCCCATGCTGGACACCTGCAGCACACGGGGGGAGCAAAGACAGACTTCACCCAGCACAGAGCAACAGCCCCTGGTTCAGTGGGGAACAGCCAAACGGGAACCAGGTCTCCACATTCTGCTCTGAAACCTGGCACACTGTGCAACCCTGTGTGAGGCAATGGACTGCTCTCAGCCCTAGAAAAGCACCCAAGTGCTTCCCCACAACAGCAAAGCCTTCTGGACTCTGCAGGCAGGGCTGCCAAGCACTGCGATACAACTGCGGCTCAACCACAAGTCTGTAAAAGGTTTCATTTAATCTGGTTCGGGGAAGCATGAGCCCCATTACTCACCAATTATGTTTTCATAACAGACTTGCAGACACGATTAAAAAGAGTCATGGAAAACAGAAAACAGAAGATGCCTCTCAGAAGCATGCACACAATCTTTATATCACATGCTTTAAAAAGCCCAAACAACTCAGTGAAAAAAGAAAAACAACAAAAAACAAACAGCTGAATAATGTTGTGGATAAAGAAGATTTTCACACAAAAGGAATCAGTATATTGAGCATCTGGTACATTGCCCATATTGCTTAATTTACTGTCCCTCATTCCCCCCCCCCCATTTATTTCCCTCACTTGTAAAATCACAGTTCTATAAATAACTTAGAAAGAGATCCTGCAAAACTGAATGTCTAAAACCTGCTTTACACAGAGACACATCTGAATACTTGAGCTTGTTACCAAAAAGACACTGAACCAGTGTGTCTCATCATCTCCGTACCACCTCAGGTGGCAATTTATTGCCAGAGTAAGTGCTGCACTGCTAAGACAGAGTGAACACTGAATCTAAGCCACTTTGCTGAAGTATTACTCTTACTGTGCCAAATGAGTTAGGAAGACAAATTTGTTATTTGTAAATAAAGGAAATACTTATCAAGATATTATCTTTAAGATGAAAACCGCAGAAATTTCCGCTTATGCTGGCTCCCCAAGCTAGAAAACACCCCAACCTAACAAGGAGGAAGTTCACAAACAGCAATTCTTAGAGCAGTATGTTTCAGACAACTTTAAGAAAAGGTCTGTCCATCCAACAGCCACACAGGTCCTTCTGCAAGGACATTAATTATTTTCCACAAGAAGAGCTGTCTTCTGTCTCTCCATGACTTCCTTTTCATAAATCCTGTGCTTTCATTAACATTCAAAGAAGGTATCAAAGCCTGGCTGTCTACCACTCTTATTTGCTCCCTGAATGAGATAAGACTTTTTTTTGGTCTTAACAGTGGATTTTAATAAACAGATGGAATTTTTTCTGCTTCAGTTTGCCTGCAGCACAGAAGTACAGCCTTAAGCAACTGTACTCGCTAACATTATGATTTAGTATATTTCTTTATATTAATTGGCTACCATAAGCTGCTATACTAGCATTAAATACAAAATCATCACCATGAGAATGTAACTTCTGCTGAAGTACAGGAGGATATTCCATTTTAAGCTTTACCTCACATGTTTACATCACCTTACTTAGTTCTCATGAAGACTCCTGTGTGTCTGGAATTAAATTTTGCCTTTACAGAAAGATAAAGAATTAATCATGTGCTTGTTTTTGTTTGGTTGGGTTTTTTTGTTGGTTTTTTTTTTTTTTTGGTGAAAGCCAAATGTTTTTCACCCAACATTTAAAGCCTTTTCATTTTCCCCACAATTCTGAGGGTCTGGTTATAAAGGACATTCAGCTGGTTTCAATAAATTTACCTGTTGAGAATACAGACCAAGTCTGAAGATAGGAAAATTAAATATTATTCTTAGCACACAGAAAACAGGTGCAAGGCTGTAAAAACATGAACATGGGAACACACCCCATTCCAATCAGATATGCACACGGTTACATAGTGAAACACCCCTCCAACTCATAATCCAAGTTCAAATCCAAGACCATTTGACTGAAGGGAGACTATGAGGTTCTCATAAAAAATCCCAAACAAACAGAACAAAAAAACAAACAAAAAAAAACCCCAAACAAAGCAGCACCTGAAAAAATGCCCTTCCCTAAAAAGACCCTAGGGGGTCTTAGTAGGAAGAACATTAACTTGGCAAATATATACCCTATTTCATATATTGGGGACATAAAGGTACCTCAGACCATTCTCCTCTACTTTCCTCTCCTTTCAAATGCAGTGGCTTAGGTCCACTGCATCCACTGTGCTCAGACCTCTCATAAACCATTTCAGTTTCCTACCCCACCAGGCCACAAACCCAACAAAAACAGTGGTAGCTTCATGTCTGGTTGGCAAGTTGAGCTGGCTCTCCATAGGTTCTGCCAAGTGGCAGATACAAGATAATGCTTAATAGAGTCACTGAATCATACTCAGTAACACAGCTGAAGCTTCTCTGCCTCCTGTAGTGCCATTAACCCTAAGCAAGCACTTCAACTTACTGGTTTGTGACATTTTGGATATCATAAGGCAACCCTGGCCACCTCCATCTTACCATCATCATATGTGATTCCCATCTTTAGGCACTTTATTCACCTCCTCAGTGACTTTTATAAAATCATAAAAAAAACCCCACAAACAGTATTTATCGGGAAGGAAAGCACTATCAAACACTCAAAAAGAAATAGCAAATACAAAAATACTGAAGATTACAAGTAAATAAAAAAAGCTTTGGGTGAGAAAAAACAAGACTAATTTTAAACTTCAACACACTTAATGACAACTATAACATGTCAGCATTAAGGTCACAAGATACTTCAGGAAAACTTCTTTCAAAATGCATTGATTGCATCATCAGCATGTTGGCAGGAATCACCACACTGCTTACTCATTACATGTCAACTCTTTTCCTTTCACTGAATCATGTTCTTAAAGAAATGTACCATCAGGGAATGTGGCTTTTTCTGCTTGAAATTCAAACCACCCAATACTTAAACTGCTGCATTTTAACTGTTCCCTCTCCTATGAAGGTCCTCACAACCCTCCTCTCACTAAAACCACTCTGAATTTTGGTCTACAGTAGCTGGGGCTTCAGTAATTCCTGCTTCTCTATTTCATTTCTCCTTTTCTGTTATGAGAAGAGGGGTTGGGAGGTAAATCTTCTGAAGGGAAACGCTTCATTCTGCTAAAGATGATTACAGTAGATCGAACTTTTGCTCTCATTGCAGAGACTCCGTTTTAATGGAGGACTTAGGCAAGAAGATCAGATACCAGCTGCTAAGACGCAGCTACTCAGAGAGATTTCACACCTTTCATCCACCTGTTCCCTCACCACAGCCAAAACTAGCACCAAGTCAACCCTTTCAATAACACCTTTGACTCACCAACCTGACAGAAAGTTTAGCAGAAATCCATCTAGTTTGGTTTTTTTTTGCTCTGACGGTTTTTAGCTGACTTACGGATCTGAAGCAGCTTATGGAGGGATGCGGTGAAAGTCACAGAAAGCAGATGGAAAAGGCAGTCAAAAGTGGTATGAAGAGACTTCTCCTCTTCCAATAGCAAGAAGTATTAGTGAGCTCACCTTGTCATGCAAACATCCTCATAAGGAAATAAAAACCCATCCAGCCTGGCACTGGACCTTCCTTAGCACCAGCACCAGGATACCAAGCAGTAGAAAAACAACTGTGGAAGATGCAGGAAGACACAAGGGGCTAACTGCCCTTCCACAGCAGTGAGTGGCCATCCATAATTTTGCCATCACTTCTTGTTAATGAAGAAACCTGATTATGTCCACACATTTAATGTCAAGCACAAATTAGATCTCTGATTAGTGCTTTATTTCCATGCTCACAAGCCTTCTTTCCCCAAGATATTGCTGAACATCCCTGTAACATTACTGATACTTTCATCTAAACTGCATAAAAGCCACCATAGAAAATGAAAACTGAGGACTTAAAAAGCTTCAGAACTCACACTGCCAAGGCCACCTCAATTCATTTCTTTACAGAAAGACAGGAAGGGAAGCTGCAGAGTCTGTTTTGCTGACTTGCAACCACTGCCCTGTTGAGCTCAAAGGACTTGTGCTCAAATTCCTCTCTGCAGGACTTGTACTACATGACTGCAACAGCTGAGAGCCGTGCAATACTTGGAGCACTACATGACCATGCTCTTCAGACATTGATTCCAGTTTACCAGGGAGGCTTTTATCCTGAAAACATGTCCAAACAGCTCTGATCAATACCATGAACAGTTTCCAAGCTAGTTACCTTGTACAAGAACAGCACAGCTGCATTAGTATGGTGCTCCACCAACACCAAGAGCTTGCTGTTCAGCAGGATTAATTAGTCTGGGCAGAGCACCACACTAATGTGATTATATAGCTTCTAGTACCTGAGCTAGCTCACTCATCATTTCTATTCTTTTGCTCTGAAATAAAAAGAGCTTAGGTTTTGCTGTTTCCTTAACACCTAAATAACTCCAGCACCGTTTTTTTCTTGGAAAAGAGAGGAATGAGACTTGGAGAAGACTCAAAATCAGATTTTCCTAATTAAAAGAATGCATCTCCTGCCTTCATAGCTTCTCTCCACTATTATCATTCTCTTCTAATCACTTCTTTTGCTTGTATCAACTACCTATGCACCTGCAAGTCTTCCCCTGACATCAGGAATAATGATGTCCAGCCATAACCAACAGTGACAAGAGCAGAGACTGGAAGACATTGCACTTGAGTGGAATGGAATCATCATTGCCTTCCACTCCTTTTTTCCAGGTAGGGAACAGATACCACAGGAGGCACTTGCCACAGGTATACCAGGGACCAGATCTTGCTCCAAGTCATGGGAGCACTGGAGGAACTGACTGAAGAACCTAAGTTCTGGCAAATGCAAGCGTGCTGGTATGCTCAAAGTGTGTTTCTTTGCTTGAGCCTCCCTGAGGCATCCTGCATGAGGACAACACCCAGGGCACGGCAACATTAGGCCATGCAGTAAAAAAAATCAGCAGCCACAAGCAAGTGACAGCAGTTGAACAGGAAGTACTGGGGAAAGCCTCACTGCTCTTTCTTCTGAGTTTGCCTGTAACACAACAACGGAAGAGAAACAGAGGACTAAGACAGCATTCATTAGTATTGCTGGTCTCTGGCTCATGTCCCTTCCCCGCACACAGCCAGGCTCCAGAGGTGTAACTCAGCCTGACAGTTCCCACACACAGACCTTGAGAGCACCCATATTGTTCTGACAGGGTGAGAAGAAGTGATAGCAACAGGATTTCTACTTCTTCATGTTTCCACAAGTATTTTACTTGCTCAATAAGCATCTAGCATTTGTTTTTCTTTTTGGTAATATTATGTTGGTTTAAATACTAAGAGAAGTTCAAGAACCTTTATATTTCCCTCTTGGATTAAGTTTGGCCCTGGTGTGGTTTTGGTTTTTTTTCTAATATAAAAGAGCAAGCTGTAGAAAAAGTGGTTAAAATTTCTAGTACAAAACTTGGCTAAGAAATGCTGTAAAGTCACAGCATTTCATTGCTTTGTGATTGCAAATGATATTGTACTGGCTGGACCTCTAAACACCCATATCAAAATTTAAAACAGTAAATGGACAAAACATCTCTAAGGTATCTCCCCTCTCAGCTTTATGTCAGCATTGCTGGCGGGACGGAGCCGTTCCAGAACAGAAACACAGGGAAGAACGTTATTTTTTGGGATTCTTTTCCTTTAAAGTATTTTGCTTCCTTCTGTAAAAAGTATCACTAAGACTAGTTTCAAATTTTGAGTTCTAGATACTTGACATAAATCATACAATGCAGATGTGAATTTCAGGCTCAAAAGAGTATGAAAGCAGAAAGATTTTTTATGTTTGCATCTCCACCATGCAACCACTGGGCACAAAGAGAAGAACTTTACGGGATAATTCTGGTTTCTGTGCATTTACAGTAGAGTACAAAAGTTCATACTTTAAAAAGATACAATTTAAAACTATTTAAAGTTTTAAAACTAAGCTTAAAAGACTGCAGATTATAAATCCATCTTGACACTAAAGTAACAATATAAAAAAAGGGGACTAAAGCTTGCAAAAAGACAAAGAGAAAAACAATTAAAAAAACCAACACATGAAACAATGTGAAGCAAGTTAGCACAGAACAGAAACACTGGTTTACTGTCTATGGAAAAAACGTATTCTTCAAAAAAGACAAAAATCAAACAAGGCAAAGTACTGCAAAAATGCTACAGCAAGTAAGGAACCAAGATGTTAAGGTCACTTAGTGATTTAGGAGGAAAAGATACTCCCAGAACCAACACAGCATTGAGGACTTAAACTGAGGTATGAAGGAAAGCAAAGATCTGAAAACAAAGTGCAGTCTCTGTGTCATCTCCTATGCTTAAACAGCCAAAACTCTAGTTTGGGGAGGCCACTGTGAAACTGATGCTCTGTGTGGAAGTGGAGGAGAAAGAGGATGGAAAGGAAAGGGAGTAAGAAACTGAAGATTTACTGGCCGTGTGTTCATATGTACACATACACATGCATACCACATGTAATAAAAGGTAACTCAGACTAACTGGCACACAGTGGGACCAGCAGGACAGCAGTCTGTTTAAGAGTTATCTTCCTCCTCCTGTTTAGTTACTTGTTGCAGTCTTCTGTACCACAGAATCATGTACATCAGGCCTGGAGCCTGACTACTTCTAAATACTTCTACATGGCAATATCACATAGCTGGAAAAAGAGTTTGCTGGTATTTCTAACTTTCCATATGCCTCAGGGAGGCTGCATGACTAAACCAGAAGACAACATACTCTCTCCACACTTCAAGATGTGGTCTGTACAATGTACTCCTAAGAGTTTCTCCCTTCAAAATACCTTTGCATTGGTACATGCTGCTTATGACTTAAAACTATGCTACACAATTTGCTGAAATACTTAAAAGTGACACAAGGGCTCCAGAGCACAGAACACAACTTGATATTTGTGAGAGCTTATTATATGATGCTCTGTGTGATATCACAGCTCACTTTTCAGAGCACTCTGTACAAACACACAATAAAAATAATTAATTTTAAATAAGGCTAACCAGGTTTCACAAATACTGAAATAGTCTGTAGTAAGTCTCTCGCCTATCTCATTTCCATCACCACAGAACATGAAATATATACTACTAATTAATTCATAAACCCTAATCTCTGCAGGCAGCTGAAATTGTCAGTTCGATAAATAAACCAGCCAGCACTGATAGGAAGTTGAACTGTATTACCAAGGAAATTCTTCTTCTGCTAGAGGACCCTGTCAAGCTCTGCTCACGACAGCATTAATTCGACACAGTTTTGAGAATTTTTGTAAGGAAGGATTTAAACCGGTACCTGAACCAACCGAGCAGCAGGACCGAAAAAAAGGCGGTTGAAGGAAATTTGTCAAAGCACACACAGCTCTGACGCTTTACCGCCGCAAACTAAATTCACTGTATTTCGCCAAATGCCCTCAACTTTTTAGACAGCCGGTGCCGCTGAATGGTGAACCGCACGAACCCGAGACAGACCGCGACACCTCTGGAGCGCTGCACCGCACCCGCACCCCGCACTCGCGCGGCGCCGGACAGCCCCGGGCAGCTCCTCTGCCAAGAGTGCGGCACGGGCAGGGGGCCGTGCCCCGCTGCCTCCCGCACCCCGCGGAAGCAGCTGGCGCTCACCGGCCGAGCCCGGGACGTCCCATGGGGAGCGCAGGCGGACCCGCGCCGCTCCTTCTCCCTGTCGCTGTCCCCAGCCCCCGGCGCCTCGCGAAGCGATCCGTAGCCTGCCAACCCTCGTCGGGCTTTGCTTTCTCCCCGGGTTTCGGTGCAACAGCTGGGGGAGAAAGGGAAGCGCAGCCGGCACGGAGCCGGCAGCGCGGGCCCGCAAGCGGG